>PNEQ01085574.1:7142-17344 GCA_003012365.1 Medauroidea extradentata | reverse complement strand
GCTCCGAAAAATTTTTTTCTTATCGACGTGATGCTCTTCAGTCATCGTTTGGAGTGTATTTTATTTTCGTTCATAGACACATTGTGCATATGTGGAATAGTTTCTTTTAAAAAACGTTTTTTTACGAACACTGTGAAACGCAATCTAAGCGCGTGGTAGGCGAGGCCGTTTAGGTGGGATTCATTAGAAACAACTTCAGTAGCGCCTTGGCAGCATGTGACCATGTACGTGCTACACGGGTTGCCTACCTGTCGGCATTGCCACAATGCTCCTACTTTTGAGTGCCTGTATCTCAGAAAGTGTTTGTCTGAGCGTGTTCGGACAAGTGCACCGTTTTTGTTCCTTATGTTATTCCGGTTCTTTATTCACTAGGATGGACAGCTACAGGCTTATATGTATAGTAATACATGCATGGTATCAGAGGAGACACAAGTTTCCAACGTGTGGGATGGGATGGTGGTCATACTTAATTCCCTTCTCATCATACATCTGAATTGAATCCAGAAAGTCAGCGTTCTATTTGTAGTAGTTGTATTATTGTCACTTAACATGTTCATTAACCAACTTTCACGATGGTATTACGCCCATACTATTGTCAACAGAGGTGTGGTTCCAATTTCATTATTCTTGATTTAGGTCTAGCAGCCTGAGAAATGAACGCGTGTGTTCACACTGCTCCGGCCTTGTACACTGACTGTAGGACGCACGTCTACTCGCTGACGATTCGTGCTACTGTATCTGCAGCAACGCTTGGATGTTAGCGCAGTAATTTCCGACCTCTTTCCGCGCGCTTCCATCGATCCTATAAAGGTCACAGCTGTGCCCGCTGCTGTCTGCCCCAACTTCTGCCTCCGTCCTAGTCGTGTTCCTCGTCATATAGGAGGTGAATTAGGACGGTCAACAGGCTCACTGTGTTTCAACTGTTCAACTGGTAATATCACATCGACACGTGGCCACACTGAATGACTATTTGTAGGAAATGTTCCCTGGCAAATTATTTTGTATTTTGCCGAGCCATATTTTTTTTTTAGTGGTGGGTGGCAACGAAATGTTTAAGTTGTGAACACAACAGGTATTTAGCAGAGTTCGCGCGTACATTATTTTGTGTAACAGCCATACAATATTCCGTTATTTCCACGAAACATTTTTTTCTTGCGCGACAGACACGCACTGATGTAGTGCTTGGCCAGGACGTATAATTTGCTATCAACTTTCCAGCTAAGATAGTTTACTGCTATTTTCGACAGATATTAGCCGTTGATTTGCTGCAACGAAGAACGGGGTATTAATGACGTATGTATCATAAAATTGTCCGCTTTTGAAGGATATGTTCGTTATTAGACGCCAGCCTAACACTGTTTTTACATTACATTTTTTTTACTTAAGTAGGTTTTACGTCTTGTTAACGAGGTCATCAGGGATGGTTGCACTCTAATTTACACAATGAAAGGTACTGGTAGAGGAATAGGCCATGGCCTGTGTTAAGGAACCATCTCATAATTCACCTGGTGGAAACCATGTAAAACGGACATCAGGAAACCTAGAGCCGGGAATCAAACCTGGTTCCTCCCGAATGTGAGTCCAGTGTGACATTGTTGCGTCACCTCGCTCGGTTTTTACGTTGTAATTAGAGAAAGGAATATTTAGCCAGTTTAATGACCTGCATGTTAGAATCCACTGGACTATGTGTAATTAAGCAGCAGCCTATTGTGCATTAGCTTCTACTTACTAGAACAGCAGACAGTGAATGGATGCACGGGGCTTACACATAATTAAATTCTGCGAATTTTTCCTTAATTACGGTGTAATTGTTGTTACAAGCTGGCTGTGAATTTGTGCGCCCCACACTCTCATTTTCCTCGCGTACCTGTTCTCGTACTGGGTGTTCATGGATCAACGGAAGGAGAGTGCGGAGCACCTGACTGGTTGCGCAAGACCTCGTCAGAAGGTCGGTGAGGTGACGTTTACAACTGAAACCATATTAACAAATGATATGATGATAGCGAAGGACGATGTAGCTGCGTGCAGCGTCTGACAGCGGCGGAATAAGCCTGCCTGGGCAGTTGTTATCTGTGTGTCACAGTTGACGTGTGACGTACTGCTAGGTTGCTGGTAACACGACACAGTGACGTGGGAATCAAGGTTGTCAGAGGCTAGACCCAACGATCTATGAGAATAGTGCGGCTGCGCTGCAGGAGTGTTGGCGAGAGAGAGAGAGAGAGAGAGAGAGAGAGAGAGAGAGAGTGTGTGTGTGTGTGTGTTTGTGGACAGGGATACTTCTCTGAGACTTATGTGGAGGTTGGTCTTATAGCGAGAAAATATTTATATACTTAGTAGCGTATGCAAACATCAGATTAATTACACTTGAAGAGTGGCAATTAATAGCAAGTCAGAATGATTTTAAAAGAGTAAGTTTAAAAAATATTATTGTGCCTAAATAGTAGGCGTAGTTATCGAACGACTGAGAGTAGACTGAAGAAATACACGATATATATACTTGTAATACGTATTTTTTTTTTCCTAATTCTGTAAATGTGTTATAAAATGAAATTAACCACGTTTACTACTTAATATATTTAAGACCTCCTTCGTAAACACTACCCGGCTACGTCCAACGGAAAATTACTTTTTTTCCTACGTACTTCCACAAATGAAAACTTAATAACTTTATTTTATAATGAAAAGTGTGCAGTTTACAGCCAGTTCCGTGTTGGATAAACGCCTCAGCTGCCTGGACTTGCCAATCAAACACATCTTTCCTCCAGACTAATTTCCATCAACGTATTTGCTAGTGCTTTGTCGTGAGCCGCCAGTTTCCTGATGTTGTACCGTAGCATCATCTTTGTGAGATTCAAAGCCATCAGAGTGAATCGCCTCCAAAAAAAAAAAAAAAGTATTGCTACTGTACTGTCAGTGATGGATGACAGTCCGTTGTACTTCAGTAGTTGCTCCTCCTTCCACAATTGCTTTCTTTCTACTTTTTGATTGAAAGGCTCACAGGTCACTTTAATACCTGCGTGTCAAACTTAAGAAATATTTTTTTCGTTGCATTGTCATATAGTGATTTGACAAATTTGGGCGTGGCATAGTACTTTACTGTCAACATTATTACTAAAATGTTTCTTCGAACATAGAACGTATCGTCACGGTAGCTCGAAAACATGTCAAGAAAATATATGAAAAACCTTTATTTTGTATTTTCTGTCAGACTAAAAAAGCCAAGTGTCAGAGACAGACGTCGAAGGTATGACTTTGAAAGTCGAGCGTAGCGAAGACGCCTCTCTTTAGGCATGGATAGTTAACAGCAATGTCTGATTGAAACGTATTTGTGTAAAATATATAGCATTATATATTTAATTCAACTCTTTGTGAAGATCCGGCGTGAAACTCTGTTGTCACGATGATTTCATGGAGTAGCTGTGTTACTAATTTTTATTATTTTTTTTTATATTTATTAGGCTTAACGTCTCGTAGAGACGATTATACAATCATCATAGTTATACAGCATAATGTGAACTGGGCCACCAGCTGTTAAGTTAGCTGCCTGTGTGGACGTTGTTGCGTGATGCGCGTGTTGAGTCGCCCTTGCGCTGCCACACTTTCAGCCTCGGATGCGCAACAACATTCACTGAATGCTATTCGTTAGCTGGCATACTATTACTCTCGCACACTGAGCAGTTTTCTTATAAATTTGCCAATAAAATAAACTTGTATCAGACGAAGCTCTGCAAACGTGTGGTAGCTTTGGTAGGCAGCCACCTTAAGAGTGCGTGGTAGATAAATAAACGCTGAAAACACCAATTGATTTCTACGCTTTTTTCGAAGCCAATATGGATAAAATACTCAATGACAATCCTAGGTAATGGTATTTGCCAACTTTATGAGTAAATATTTATCCAGAATTACTAATTCGTTACGCGTGATCTCTTGCGCCGCAGTTAATGCACGAGGTTCCGGCATCAGAGATTGTGCCTCAGAAGTTCGTAGCACTGGAAACAGTTTTGTTTAAAACGTTGGCTAAAACTATTGTCTAGGATTGCTATTGTTTAATTTTCGCAAATAGGCTTCAAGAACCCTACACTTATAGATTAATGCTTGTAGCGTTGAATTATGTACCACACCCTCTTAAGGTTCTAATCTAGGTAGGCTGCGTTGGTGTGTGTGAGGCACAAAACCGATGGAGCCTTAAGAGTGACGTCGATAGGCCTATGTAATGCATTATCGCCTATACACGCAAACCTTGCAACTGGCGCGCAGAGCTTTACTGTTATTCATTTCCTATGGGAATTTAAGCGGTGACAGTATTATTTTATTTGCGATACTTATGGATCAAATTCCAATGCCTATTTCTAATTCTGTGTTTTTAGAATCCGGTTGAAATTTTCCTAGATACGATAGTTTTAAAAAAAAAAATTTGTTTTCTTTTAGCCATTTTGAGAGTCTTGAAAATCGTGTTTCCAATAAGCGATGCTAATTTTTAAACTGATAGAAACGTTGTTTGAAAATGTGTTTTCTTTTCGTAGACTTACAAACGTAACGCGCGTTGAGATGTTCCTTCCAAATATGATTACTTGTAACTCGCTGCAATGCGTTTCAAGCGCAGGTAGCTAGGAATCTTAACTTGAGCTAAGCACGACCCACTCTTAACTTAAATTGTAAGAGAGACTCGAACCCGAGGCCGCAAACAAGTCCAAATGGCCAACTTTTAAGCTGTCACTATTTAAAACCGTACCTACAAAATGTAACTTTTTTTATTCATCCTTGTCGTCCTTGAAACCACAGTAGCTGTTTCAAGGTCAGCTCAACAGTTGGCCGGCAGACCTCCGTGATCTACGAAGCACCGAGTTCTGGGATAGTGTGCACATAGACAGGCCGTTCACGATAAAGTGAGCACTGCATAAAGTTTCCTTTCGGCCGTTTTGCAGCCATATTTACTATTTTTAACATGTAAACTTCTATGTAACAAGTGTAAACATTTCAACACTCTCAAAAGTTAACATCTATTGGCCCAATAAAGCATTTTTTAAATTAATTACAAATTTTGCTGAGTGTTCAGTTTATAGTGAACAGCCTATAGGTGTTTATGAATTTATAGGGCGGGGGCCTGAAACTCCCTGCTACTTCTTACGTATACAGGATGTTCAGATAAAAGCGTGCCATATTGTGGCAATAGGCAGTAAACGTTTAAGCAAGACTAAATGTCTAGTAGGCCTAAACATTCGGGGTCTGCAAATACACCGTTTAGCAGACGAGCACACTTAAGCAACATAGGTGCTGATGCAAGTATTTCAAACTCTGGCAAGATGCAATAAACATTAACAGAGCATGCGAGGCATTCATGTGTCAAGCGAGAAGGCCGCCTCGATAGACCTCTTCGAAGTGTTGCAGCGTCAATGACGGCACTGTACGCGCGTCATGCCTCTGTAATTTACAGCCTCGTAAGGGAGATAGATATCTGTCCTTAAAATCCCTTTTTCGGGCGACAGAATATAACCTTGAATATCACCGGAGGACCTGAAATGGGTATACATAAGAGCAAATTACTTTCGAATACTATGCTCAAGGAGGAGAACTATAGATGCTAAATTATATTAATCGATTTTCTGCTATAACTTATGTTTTAAAGTATTATTTTGGTAAATGGGACAATTTTGAGGCATAGACGATATTCGTGTTGAATTTTGGAGATCATAATAGTGTTACATGTTCATCTTACATTGGACTTGTAATCATTCTTGAAAGTTAACCTATTATTCTCTTGCAATGATTCTGCATGACAAATTAATGAACGATTCCATTATTATTTATGGCAAGCAGTTTATCAAGAATATACCATACGTCTTGTCGAAGAGAAAATTTTGATAATACAACTGGAATAAATGTTATGGCCTGAAAACTGGGGGTGGGGGAAGTAATGATCTAACACTCCCCTTTAAACAGACTTCTTACACGCGCGTTGAGTAGTTTTCGAACAAACGTTAAAAGGCCGCGGTTGGCGGAGTGTCTAGGGCACTCGCCGCTCACCAAGGCGATCCAGGTTGGATCCCCGGCGCGGGGGTAGGACCCCGGGTTTTCGCATGTGTGCCTGGAACTTGCCGAACGATGTCGCTGGTCACCGAGTTTTCTCGGGGATATCCCGTTTCCCCCGCCCCTTCATTCCAGCGCCGCTCTACACTCACATCATGCCACCCCTCACTAGTGCAAAATACGTACCTATTAAGTGCTGACCATAATATCTTCACTTCACTTAATTCTAGGCTCTTTCAGAAAACAATACATTGCCGCTTGTGGCGGAGATATTCCTCTACACTCACACCCAAGAAACATTTTTCGTAACATGTTGCCTTACTATTAGTTAGAAGTCGAGGTGAACAAGTTGGTCTTCGCCTTCTTGTACGAGAAATTTGCCCTTGTGTGCTGGGCTTACGACTTCTCCAGTTTTCTTACTAGGAAATGATACTTTCAGCAGTGTTTAAACAAAGAAAATCAAATATTTTAAAGCTGTTATTCATGGTAGCATTTCTGCTACTATACTACACGTATTCAATTTACGGACAAATTGAAAGTGTGTATGTGTATATAATGGACAGAAAAGGCAAATGAAAGATGGTGTGTGTGTGTGTTCATAGTTTTGGTTATTGCTGGCTGTAATGAAGCAGAAGCAGAGGACTGACATTAAGAGAGGTGTTTGAAGTGAAGACACGCCAGTTGTGTATTGCGTTTAGAGGCGACTAGGCAAGCGGTAAACAAGCAAGAGTCGTCCTTAGAGCGCACTGCCAGATCCCGATCACGTTCGTTGTAGCGCGCAATGTACTATATCAGTACTGGCCGTGTCGAAAGTTAGAAAATTGTAATACATATGCCAGGATGAATGTTGTACGTTCAACGATGTTCACTATTTGTTCGTCCTGAATGACGTACGATGGTACTAACGTAAAACGTGTTGTCTCCGTATAATAGTTTTTTTACCTTTCATGAAAAAATGAAGTATTTCCAGAACCGATACAAAGGTAGCGGTATACGCACCAACACTGGTTTCACAGATGAAGTCTTGCTAGCGACTTTTCATAAGTGCAATAGTGCGTGTGGTGGTGTTTCGAAAAGCAAGAGAGCCAGAGACAGACAGCCAGAGAGAGAGAGAGAGAGAGAGAGAGAGAGAGAGAGAGAGCAGAGTGGAGGGGCGGGAACCTTGTAGCAGTCCTTGTGACACAAGAGGCAAGGTCGCCCGACCGCGTACGTATGACCTCTCCTGTAACGATGACGAATGCAGTCTCAGCACACACCTCTCTCGCTCTCTCTGTCTCTCTCTCTCTCTCTTATATCACACACAGTGCGTTACGGTAACAAGTACTCGAATTCGTTTGTTATTTGGTTCCGGACATCCTAATTGCGGTTTTCCATGTTTTTTTTCAATATCGATCCAGTCAAATGCTGGGATATTTCCTCAGTAAAGGCCATGGGTGATTTCCTCTACCAGTTATTGGCATTGCGTCAAGTTGTATGTCACCGTCTCTAAAGAACTTGCTGTCGACGAGTTGTAATGCCCTCTTACCTACATCTTTCTTTCTCTCTCTCTCTCTCTCTCTCTCTCTCTCTCTCTCTTGCTTGCAGTGTGAGTGCACACTATAATGCACACTGCTCCACCACACACATACACATTCTCTCTGTCTCTCTCTCTTTCTCCCTCCCTCCACAGCCATAGAGAAAACAACGCACGCTTTTTAATGCCAATTACAACACAACTAAACGCCTTGAAATGGCTGGCCGGCTCTTCGGGTTATATTCCTCAGGGATATTGACAACTTTATACGTTATAATGCTGCATGTTCTAAGCGGGCCAGTTAAAGTAAGTATTGCCAACTACTCCCGTTGCTACAGAATTAAATTCTTGACAGGCAAATGTTTACCAAATCGACTGCGTAGTAGAATGTTTCAGAAGAGTAGGGGACAGATTTAATGAGCGTGTAACGTTGGAAGTCTTGAAATATTTCGAGGTTAGGAGAAGTGGTGGAATGCATGTGCCCAGGAAGCATGGAGGATGCAGTGCAGGAATACACCGCTAAGAACCGCTGGCCAATGACAATGTCCGCCACGTTTCCTGCATGCGACAATTGGTGGTTACCCCAGGAAATCGAACCCGTATCTCGTGATGGTTGGTAAAATATATCAATCACGAGAATGATTTGCACACCGCTGTTACAATTGGAATATCAAACACGTCACAACACTCCATTGAGCGTGTGTTTGAAACGTAAACAAATAACATTTAAAATTCTGTAAAGGATAATTCTTATTCGCCAACTTGTTCAACCAGTTCCTGTCAGTGTTCGTTCCTGACATATTGCTACTTATTAATTTTCTTTCTGCGGTTGTAGACAGCAGATCTTGTTCTAGCACGGAATGTTGAATTTTACATTATTTTCATTGCGCTCACTACAACTTTCTTATTATATCTGTTTATAATTGTACGAAAACCTTATGATTTGGTTACAAATTGTTATACATATGATTATAAATTGTTCTACATATGATCTAAAAATAATACTTTACTTATTACATCGTAATTATCGGGAAAATGACATAGATTCACGAGTTTCTTGCAAGGTAGTGTAATTTACCACATATCTATAGTTTTATACCGGATGTTCGCATGTGGGAATCGTGCCGGACGATGTCGCTGGTCGGCGGGTTTTCTCGAGGAAGTCCCGTTTCCCGCGCCCCTGTCATTTAGGGTCTTTTCCATTGTAGTACCTCATTCAATGTCATCCTTCGGGTATGCAGATGCCTACGTCACCTAGTAATAAATCCGTATTCAAAGGTACGCTACCCTAAACCTCGGTATCCTCCTCAAACGATAATGTATATTTACGTAGTTGTCTCCTTCTGCCGTATACCCCTCAACACACACTTCACAAACTAAATATACTATTGTGGTTATCTACAAAATAAATAAAGCATAAGGACTGTTGAACTCCAATTAACCACAGAATTTTAGACATTTGGTTTCCGTACCAAACTTCACACAAAAGAAAGTGAGCCAAGATTTTGTTCGTATAACGCTTTACTATTTAATTTAAGTTTCCGAAATGTGCAACTGTAAGAAACTTGAAGATTAAAAAGTCTGGCCAATTTAGTTGACGAATTTCTTTTTGAGTAGCAATGAATTTATTTTCTCGGTGCGACTAACCTATCTGTCGCATTGTTCAAAAATTCACGACCTGTGAGTTACTGTACTTTTTTTGTCGTAGTAAGAATAATGGAAGTCTAGTATCTTTGAAGGTGGTCATGTCATTTCAGTGAACCTATCACAACCCACATATTTCGTCTTTGTCTTTGCCGCAGACTTCAACGCCTATTGCCACGGTTTATAGTTTCTTTCGCTGTCTTTTCAATGCATCGTTTTACTTAAAGTGACATAAATTACACTTTAGTACAAAATCGCGCAGTGCATTGATACGCTGATGTTCAGCATGTATTCATGACGATTAGAAATTCATTTCAAAGTGCTTTCCGAATATGATTAGGCAATGAAAATGGGATTAAAACGATTTGAGTATCTCAGTTTTTACACAAAGAAATGGGATCTTCATCGAATTGTGTCAGGCGTAAGATAACATATATAAGCGGACGTAGATACTGAATGTATCTACGTCCAAAAAAAAAAATACACGTACTCTCCTGTTGTAGTGTGGAATCACACGTTTCCTGATTACATGTGAATGTTTATTGTGGGAAATTGCTGAATGAAGTATAAATATTCTGTTGAAATAAGGGAATTTAGTTTTACTTGAAACTATAGGGAGAAAATAGATACCCACAAACATTTATTAATCTGAGTAAAACCTAGTTTACACCAACGATAACAATGCTAATGACACGTGTTTTCAACAAAGTTATTAACAATGTTGTAAAAATGCTTGAAAATTGTTGACAACATGTTATCAACATTGTTGCCAACATTCTGTTATTAACTTTGTTAATATTTATAAAAAATGTTAATAACACAGTATCTGAGAAGCATAAGGTGGTAAGTCCAAAAATGTTGGAAATAAGATACGCATATGAATCTTCTCATAATTTCACGGTATTCAGATACATGTGTCGGTAAGTCCAAATAAATCCTCAAACAGAAAAATGACAAAAACAAATCAATGTATGATTGCAACAGAAGTGTTTAAACTCTTGTAGTGAAAAATTGACAT
>PNEQ01085573.1:27486-106727 GCA_003012365.1 Medauroidea extradentata | reverse complement strand
ATCATGTTTCGGATGTGCTAGTAGTCACGTCCGCCGCCCTCGAAGGGTTAAGACGCAGTTGGGACAGGTATCTATGACGTAGGTTAGGCGGGATTCCCACTATGAGCCACCCGGGCTTTGAATCATCGGCCAGCCCTCAAGGTGTTACGAAACAGCCGCCGACCACTGGCCTCCAGGAACATGGCACGCAACAATATCAACACTGGTACTGTAGAAAGCAACCTTTACACACAGAACGTTGAATGGAAATAAAATAAATATTTCAAATTAAAATAATCAGTGTAATTGCTGAACTGATAAATGTAGGAATTTACTGAGGAAATACTGACTGGTTAGCCAAAAGTCAACCACATAACACTCAAGACAAATTAGCATTGAACTTATTTTGCACCTTGGTAACATCAAATAAAGTTCTCAGGGTTTAGTGTGTCCTTAAGCAAAAACTTTGCGAAATTAAATTCCCGGCTGCTCTTATATATATATATATATATATATATATATATGTATATATATACACACACACAAACTCAGGACCTCTGGGTCCAGGGAAAGTTAACACTCACGAATCTAGGAAACTAGTAAAAAAACATATGATTAATATCTAAGTTTAAATAATTTTAAAAAATGTATTCAACTATCATACTCGTTTGAAATCAAAATAATTAACTTAAGTCTAGATAACTTACCTATCAGAATAGAAAGTTTCGTCAGGCGTAGACGAAAAGCCTTCACAAGCTTCACTTAGCTGAATCCAAAATAGCTAAGTAAAATCCTTTTCATTTCTTGAAGTTCACTCAAAATTACTAATTCTTATTTTGCCCTACAGCTCGGCCCTCTTCTTTCACAACCGGCTGGCCTAGCAAATTAACTACAAATTGGTGGCAATAAATAAATCCTGTCAATCAGGATGGGCCCTTACATTTAAAATTTAAATGGGCATCAAAATGACGCACACACGCCTTCTTAAAAGCCACCAAAAATCTCCTGGGTTCACATAGGCTTCCGCAAGGACTCAAAAAAAAAACTCTTTCTTCAAAAATCCAAAAATTTATTGCAAACATTTTTATAGATAACGTGTAAATAATACTACCGTGAAATTATTCACTAAACAAAATTTAAGACTAATTTCGATTCAAAATGTAATACATAAACAGTAATTATAAAGTTGAATACCATTAATTAGTAAAATTGCACGACTCGTGGTCGACATAGAACCATCCTAACATATATTATTGTGCTTGAGTCGGGGCCGTTAAAATTACGATACTACATTCAAAATAGTTTTAGAACTCATTAATCATCATGAAAATCAATTTAAAATGGTTCAAAACTGTTTCTGTGACATTCAAAACAAAATCAAATTACCGTCAATTATATTACTATTATTACATATTCTCGATATGTCACAGCATGTTTGCTACTGGTTTTGGTTCACTCGTTTCTTAAAAGTTAATTATGCATTTTGATAATTTCAACTTTAATGTGCTGTTTTATTTTAAATATTGTAAATATTCTTATTTACTACAAACTGATTGTTACCAAGGGAACACTGTACAATTTTATCATACACTACCGGTGATCGACAGTAAATACTTAACAGAACCTGCAGTGTATCCGTTTTCTCCGTAGGCGGGAGTTTTGAGCAGGATCGTGATCAATACAAAGTTTTGTGTTCGAGTCCGGTTCGTTTATTCTTCGTATTTTCCTATTTTGTTCATGCTTTTTTTTAGCTCATGATAAAATTATTTAAAAAAACAGAAGTACAGTTCACATAAAGTTACGCAATCTTTTGAATGCAAGGGTGAATAAAATATATTTTCATAACATTTTCAATAAGTGAAAATCTCTGCTCTAACCAGTTGATTTAATTTCGCTGAAGCAATCTGTAGTTTTCGAGGAGTTTCAGCACACAATAAATTAGTAAAAAATTTCTGAAAAATCTTTAATGTTCACTGTTTACAGCTTTAAGTGTAGGACCTTTAAGTAGCTTACTCCATCGTGAGTAGCCTGTAATTTTTCGATTAGGAACGGTAATTTTTCTGTAGAAGCTTTGTCTGAAAAAAATCGCTTGAAGGCCCCAAAGTATTGATCATATGCTACACACGTAAAATAAGTGCAAGCATTTCGTTACAACTGTACCCATGATGTTTTAGTCCTTTTGTGTACGTGGATTCCATTGTAAGGTTATTAAATAGGGTGCTGCGAATTTGTGTTTCAATGTTTTTGGGGAAGAGTCCTCACAGATAGAAGAAAAAAATATTGTGTACACATAGGTCCAAAAAAGTACCGTTCCTGCAATAGGTTTCTCAGTACGTGAGGTACAGCGCACTGTGCAAAGGCTGCCTCATGTGTCTGTTAAATTGCATTGCAGCTGTTATTGACAAGTATATGCCAAAATAGTGCTGTTAAACTGGTCGGTAAGCATTGTCCAATGTAGCATTACAAAAATACATAATACAGCTTACACGCCAAGTACTGTGTGTGCCCTGTATTACAGTAACGGTACATTTTCGGACCTCTGTTCATATGACACTTTTGTTCCTCTAAATCTGAGTGTTGTTCCCCCAAAATCTTAATATGCAAGTTCGTCATGGACCTGGCGTACACAATGGAGGCCATTTAATTATAAAAATTGTACTAACTGCAATAAAAAGTTTAGGGTACAGTTTGTATGCATATTTTCTGGTGCTGTACTTGGAGCTGTCTGTTGGGCTCTGTACAAGCTACAAATTTTTTTTTTCAGCTTTTTTTTTTGGAAAGTAGAAAATTAATTCAGGTTTAAAAGGGATAATTAATACCATGACGTGAAACAGCAGAGAAACACGCTGCGACATGCCAACACTATTCTCACCATTGCGACTGGACAGTATATAATTACAGAGGTAAGTATTCCGTTTCTCGCTCATTTATACTAGGTACTTTTAGTAACAGTAGGGAAAGATTTTTGAATAAAATTAAGCATCAATGTCAATCTGCTACCACTCGAAAATAAATAAGCTCTGTTATTTCTTTATTTATTAGCCTATGTCTCATGAGTCATGACACGTGTTTGGAAACTATAAACTATCAACTGATGGCGGTTTACTCAAATATACTATTAATATTACATACAATGCATTGTTGCGAAAAGCAAATTGAATTAATTTACGTGTTCCACATGTACACTCTAACTGCGAAAAGATTTTTGCTCCAATATGTTTCAGTACTTTATGAGCACATCTGCACCGCCACTTCGTGGTAAGTGATTGGCTATTTTAAGTATCAACTGTTTTGGGGTTTTTCACTGGCAAATCACATACGTATGATGTTGTAATTGCCTTATTCTTATTGGTGCAATCAATTGAGAGGCATGTCTGAAGAAAGTCACTGTACCAATAACCATGAAGTAGAGCTGTCGTTGTGTACGTCTCAGTTAGTAACAGTAAACGCAACGTTCAGAGCTATACATCACGTAAACATAACATGGTTCTATTTATAATTCTAACATAAAGTACTATTACTAGTCACTAACGGCAACTCATACATTCAACAGCACAAATGCAGAAGAAGAACTCGGAAACTATTAGAAAACATCGATTGTTTGAACTAACCGGAACACCCATGTGTATAAACAAGCAAACGAAACAGTCAAAGCACTGCTGGTAACTTGAAGAAAACAAATTCTTTATTTGCGTGAGGTTTCACTGGAGTTTGAAACGTCGGTATTCAGAGAAGAGATAGTAAAGAAACTTTGAAATATTTATGTGGGGAAGAATATGGAATGTTTAATGGACGGAGCGAACGAGGAACGCTGTGTTGACAATAAGAAAAGAAAGTAAAAAATGGTGAGGGTAAAAAAGGATGAAACGTCTGGTCTGGATGGTATGCTATGGATAAATTGCCTGACGTAGATGGTAACGGAAGGAAAAGCAGTACGGAAAAATTGAAGAATAAGATGTTTCGGAACACTTGTATACATCCACGAAAAATCTCATAAATTAGATAACAAAGGGCACGTAATGCTGATTGCCTATCAGGAAAAATATTTACCGCAGAAAAAAAGAGCAATTAATTAATTACTCCCAACTCTCATTTCACGAAGACATCGAAATACAACGTTGGTGCCTAGAAAACATTAAATCCGGTTACAATATGTTACAGTAGTTGCACATTTACAAGCATATATTTCCACACCGACAGTTGCTTCCTTTTTTGCAGTTTAATTTTACAGTTCTATCGTGTAAGTTAAAAAAGAGATTCACAATTTACCACTACAATCTGCAATTCACTTGTAATCGTTAAGTAACGATATTATTATTTAAAATTAAGTTTGATACTGCACATTTGCAAGCAATCTCGTTACATTTTGCTCTTTTAGACACAAAGGAACTCAATCGTAAATTATTATTACAGTGGACATATATTTTATTTTCTTCTTTAAAAAATCTCTTTAGGACTTTATATCAAACTATTAAACGGCAAAATGACATAAATTTAGATATTAAAAAAAACGGAAATCTATATTGTATGTAAAACAGTTTCTTCGAAATATACTATGTGATACTTCTTAAGGTTATATATCTGATTTCGGCAAGGTCAATTAGTGATTAGTATATTCCACAAAAATTGTATTCTGAATCGTAACTATTATAAAACTAAGGAATATAATAGATCTTATACAAGGAAAATTCCATCAGTTTTAAAACGTTCAACGGGAATGGTTCTTTAAATTCTTATATTTGTAACATTTTTTATTGCTACATATATTTCAAAATATATGTTAGACTTTTGTGTTCTTTATAGTCACCTTCAACGTCTTGTTACATTGGCTGTCTACAGGCTGTTTTTGAACAACACCGACAAACTCCGGAAGGCGATTCCTTATAAAAAATGATCAGAAATGTTGTTTTGCATTTTTCGCATAAACATAATAGTAAGGGGGTAATGAGGCTCTGAACAACAACATTTAACCTTGAATTTTCCCAAATATCGAAAATAACTTACATAAAATTACAAAATGTTCTACATTGCTTTACGCTGCTGGGATCTTCACACCAACAGTAAATGCTACTTGATACCTTCCACCATTATGGAAATAGCAGGGTTGGCTATCCTCTAATTGCATACAACTTTTTTACCGTCCAGATTTTCGAACATTTGAAGATGGTTTAGTGATTAATGAGACCTGTTTAACGAAAAAGGTCCTCTTATCGCAAATGTCTAGGATATACCGTTTACGCTCAAAACACACTTGAAGATTCACGTCAGCATACAGAGCCTAGAGTATAGGCAATGCTGCGAACATGCATGTGATGTGCTCAGCGTACATATGATGACGGACATTCGCTGCTAATAACATGTACAATATTGTTAAAGCCGTAGACCAATTTGATCCTGGCATTCTACGTACATATCGTTGCAGCCAGTTATGAACAAAATGGTGGGTCCTAGGCAGTTGGTACACGTGTAAACGATATTATGACGTCATACTGACGATACACCAAACACATATAACGTCGGTACTGAAACGGTGATCCGCCTGTTCTGACGTCATGGGAAATATTTTCGACTAATCTATTTGACGGACCGGTTTATTCACGCATATTTGTTTGTCATAGTGTCAAGAATTACGCGTGGATGTGTAATAAACGGAAGGAGTAGTTCGCTGATGTAAATGGAGACGTGTGTTGTACAGGAAAATAACTCTCGTGTCACTCAGCGAAGAAGGTGCAACAAGACAAACACACGATGTCTACTAGGTGAACGCTCGAAGCTCGACAACATGGCACACCGCTGATGACGTGGGCTGACTCGCCTTTGAATGTGATTGGCCGGTTGAAACGCGAATAGCTGGCCAGGTTTCGGCAGTGACGCGCTCTCCTATACGGCTCTTTCATGAAGCAGCTGCTGACATTGTGAGCATAACTGTGCTTCATAAGTAATAAAAAGTAATTTTCGTTTGTAAGACACCAAGCTTGGTGGGTAGAATCTGACAGTCCTTTTTAGGACATAGCCAGTTGTGCACCGATATTCCAGTTTGCCTCTACTATGCAACACATTTTGTGAACATTAATACTGAAACAACGGTGGTTTTAAAATCAGTATCGCCATAAACATCTATTATTTGTACGATTATGTTAGTATTCTTATTATTAACATGTAATTATTAATATTGATATCATTCTTCAGTTGCCACTTGGTGAATCTGTGAAAGTTGACACGACATACGTGGCCTACATACTCACAATACATAGGTGTAAAGCTTTACGCCCGTGTGGTAGACAACCCGCTTTGCGTACGTCATACAGGTTGCATATCGGCAGGCGTTATAAATCAACTTGTGAAAATACCACAAAAAGAATTTCAATGTCCTCAGAGTATCAAACAAAGGCAACAGTTTTTGTTACAGTCAAACTTTAGTTTCATAATTTATAAAAAAAATGTTAATTAAAATGCACGGTTACCACTTCTTCAACAATCGAGGAGTTGGCTGAAATAAAGGTCTTGGTAAAAAAATGGCAGGTTTATGTTTAGGAGAAATTCGTTCTTGTTCTATTTTACGTCTAACTCATATGATTTTTTCTTGCTACCAATAATTCATACCTACTCACATTACACAAGTTTATAGTATTTACTATATACAAAGTCAAAGATAAAACAGCAATTATTTAAAGCATAATGATAACCAGTTCAGGTCAAGACATAAATTCATAAGTTAGTGAAGAATTGAGATATCGGAACAAAATGTTATGTGTTTCTCATACGGACATTATGGAACAAGAAAAACTGTTTAATGGAATTAAGGCCTTAGCTCACTGAAGCCTTTATTCCTGTCAACTCCTCAATTACAATGACCTTTATACGAATTGAATTAATGTTAGAGGAATGATTTAACAAAATGTAAACCAAAACTTTTAACAGCTTCGTTCACGTAAACTTTATATGAAAAATTGGTCTTTGATATCTCGTGGTTTCTAATTAAGTACACAAAAGCATCAAACCTCTTACTGTAAGGGCGTGTACCGCCCTTAATAATTAGGCTATAAGTCGTATATGTTCGTGACATATTTTGTCGTCAGGAATCACCTCCCGCATGGTGTCGGGTTTTATTAATAATCATCCTGTATATTCTTCCACAAAACTTCACGGAATAATTTTTGTGCGCGAAAGAATATGGTTAAACTTGATTTGTGGAAATGTAGGGTTTTATTTCCCATTTAAACACATTGACTGCAAATTTGGTTTAGAGAGCGTTTAACATTTTCTCAACTATGAGTTATGTTTCCAAGACATTTCTTTCGGTGTATTAAGGTGACGGTTTTAAGAGACGTGTAGTTCTATTTATCTGCATTTAACGAAAAAATTACGAGGAGTTTATGTCAGCAAACTTAACACATAGTTCATAAAGTCACACATTGTAGCCACACGAAAGGTCGCATAAATACGATGGAAGAAAGAGGAACAAAAAATTTTTATTCGTGTTTCCATTGCTGTAGATACCTGCTTACGCTCACAATATTCCTTTGAATATTGAAATAAAAAGTGGTAACCGACCCGTGGCCAGGCCTGCGTGTTGAAAGAGTTCACCCGCATTGAGGGGAAACGAGGTTCGACGATTATTGCAAAAACCGACTTTACGTGTCGTTGGAGCTTCAGGCTGTGTTTCACACTTCCCGTGTCTGCGGCTTGCAATTGCTAGCCTCGAGGAAATAAATATGTATTTCGAAATCGGTACGTTTGTCAATGTGTGTGCGTATCGATATTCTCTCAGAGGGTTTTTTTTCCCTCCGAAGCACGCAATCTCGTATGTAAAAAAATCTAAATTCGGCGGTATTTCCATACTACCTACGAAAAAAAACATAATATACATGTAACTTAATGCAACTGCCGTCCGATATTTGTCGCGGATGACAAACGACGGAGCAATAAATCTGTTGAAAAATTTTGCTCTCCCGTATCTGCTGCAAGGCCAGTGGGGGTAAAAGCTGGACAACGCACTGAAAATCAAGGCAATAACTCAGCTTGAAGAGGTAAACGACTGCCGTAGATTATCTTGTATGTTTAATTTTTTCCTCATGTCACGGGTTTGGTGATATCGACGAGAAATTTAGAATAAACTTGTGACCCAGTTGTAATATCGTATTCAGTTGATGTATGTGGCAGCTAATGTTACTGAAGGTTTGTTTCTTCTGAACCTGCACACAAATATGGAACCTATGTTTGGTAAATTATTTATCGATTGCTGTATTACTATAGAGCAATTGCTTTTTGGTGAAAAGGATTTTTTAACTAATTTACAGTGCCTTACGTGCACATCTGCATCTCTGCTTCTCGTCTATTGGCTGCGTGTCTTTTTGCAGAGGGTCCGCTCATTTGACTGCACCAATGAAAGAAAGTTTACTACGACACCGCACGTCCCTGATTAAGGGTATTAATGTCGCATAAATTCAAATTTTTATATTTACACAGCATAATGTTTGTTTCATACAAGTTACTTGTGATTACAATTCCCCCGTGTAATAATTTTTTTAGCTCTCATAGTCTTCCCACAGCAGCATTGCAAAGTCATAATTTGCAAGTTACGGGAACATAGGAATAACAAAAATCAAGTGACTTACTCAAATTAAATAATTTGTACTGAAACTAGATCTTATAGACTATATGCTGAAGGATTTTAAAACGCACAAAGAAATTTGTTTGTACTTTTAAAAAAAATCCGAAACCTATGGAAATTTAAGTAATTTACGTAATTTTTTTAAAAAAGACAAAAAGACTTTGTTGTGTGTTTGTAAATATTTTAACATATTGCTGATATTATCAAATTTCAGAGTAAAATAATATATTCGGGTAAGTCACTTGGTTTTTGTTATTACTATGTTCCAGTAACTTGCAAATTCTGACACTGACATGCCTTATGGAAAGACTATGAGAGCTAAAAAATTGTTACATGTGGATAATGTAGTCACAAGTAACGTCTATAAAACAACACTATGTCGTACAAATGCAAAATTATTAATTTCGATCACGTGAACACACTTAATGGGTAGAATCCCAAAACGCGCGAGAATTAAATAACCAATCTCTGACCATTAAGGCCAAGATCCTTCATTTCTACAGCTATTACAAAGGTTATTTTTTCATTCCTGAATGAGAGCAGATATCGAAAAAGTATTGCACAGTTTTTTAAATTATATTTTCTGTGTACCCTTATTTTTTCTAAATAAAAAATAATATAATTTTGGATAAATAGTTCAATAATAATAATTTATTATACTGTATAATTAGCTGAAATCATTGTGAAATTTGTCTTGAAAAAAATTACTCAAAATAGTTCTTAACAAAACTGTCTAACCGTTTTTTTTAACACGTGCTCTCGTTTACGCTTTAAAAAATAACTATCCTAACACCAGTAGAAATGATGGATCTTGGCCTTAAGGCAATGATCTTTCATTTATTTCAAACAATTGCAAGTATCTCAAATATTTTTTTTACCAAATTCTTTGAAAAATTTTGAGACTGTGTGACTGTGTACAGTAATACGACACACATTTTTTTTCCAGAGCTTCGTCCGTTGACAGATTATTCCAAAACTGCTCTGGCAACGTAAGTTGTGTCTGCTTGGGAACAGCATTCAAATTATGATACGCACGTTTATACCTATGTGAGTTCCTCAACGTGTCTTTAGAAGTTTCTTCTTACGAAACCGAAAACGGCGATAGTGAGTGTTTTAGCGGTTCAGTTCAGGCATGCAAATCTGCGCGCAGAATCTTTAGAAAGACATAGTCGTGTACATACACGTTTACTTAAGAATTGCGTAATAAAATTACAGGACCATTACTGAACACTGGAAGTCTTATAGAGGCAAGTTGTCAGCAGGGCTCCGGGTGTCCTGATTTCGGTTTTCCAGGGTTTTCGTAAATCACTTCAGGCGAATGGTGGGATGGTCCCTTAGACAGGCCCTGGTCAACTTCTAAACCCCGCCCCCTCCCTCACCAACCTTACAGGTTCATCTAACAATGCCTTGAGCTGTTCGAGGACATGTAAAACGTAAAATAAGTACAGAAAGTAAATATATTTTAATTAATGTGTACTTGCTTATTTTTGTTGTATATATACTATTGTAGCTAAAAACATAATTACAAACAGTAATGATTTTAATTTAATTTTTTTTGTCAAATTTGCCTTATCTTTACACGTGTATAACTCAGATAAGACAAATTGTGGATTTCGATTTACTCCCCCATGATCTTCAATTGTCGAATGTTACCTAGAAAAGATTTAAAAAAAAACTTGTAGCAATTTAGAACCTAATGTGTTTAGTTCGCTGGTCAGTTTTAGTAGCGTAGACTTCAGTCGACTGGCTCTGTACTCCCTCGTGTAGGAAGCAAGCCTCTTACACTAACAACATGGACAGAAGTTTGCTAGCCTGCCATTAGGGACAGTGCCGCCCTGAGAGCTGTTTCGTGTTTCAGTTTGGACGAGAAACTGCCCGCTGAACTCTTGTCCGAGCGCGAACACTGTTAGCTCAACAATTCAGAATTCGCAGCTTGATGTACTTGCGTTCCCAAGTTACGTATTACGAGAATATAGGTGCCGCACGGTACACGCTAAACTTGAACCAATGAGAAATGAACCATTGCGATGGAACTCAAGTAGTTTAGGTCTAAATGAGCTACTGAAGTTAATGAAAGTATGCTTTCAGTGGCTAGGTTGTTCTCGATGAATTTCACCTGCCATTTCACTGAATTCTACAGCTACTGGATTTATTTGCTTGGACATACTCCATTGCGAAATAAATGACTGTCAAAAGAAAACTAAAAATAAGACGAGAAAAAACAAATAAGCAGAGTATGTTTTAGTCATCAGGATACATACACAACATGAAATTCCAAATATATATTATATTTTTGTTATTTCTTTTATTTTCTGTTTTGTTTCTTGTTTTATCTGACCAGATTCCATTTTTTTAATTTCATGTTGTGTGTGTATCCTGATGACTAAAGCATACTCTGCTTATTTATGTTTTCTCGTCTTATTTTTAGTTTTCTTTTGACAGTCATTTATTTCGCAGTGGATATGTCCAAGCAAATAAATCCAGTCATGCACTCCCATTGCACACTTCTTTCAAAGATCACTTCTACAGCTACGTCAGTCAAAAACAGGTTGTTAACTGAAGTTTCAGTGAGTAACATTTCCCTCATTGTTACCACTCATTCCTATTTGTAGTGTAAGCTCAGTCTTTTATAAAAGCATATTAATAAATTTCACTGAAATTGTTACTTTTAGTTCCTTTCAATTATTTAATAGAAGTCTTCTACGTTTTGTAATTTTATTTTAAATACTTTTACAGTTCTGGATGTTCTATTTTCAGTGCCATTTGTAAAATTTGCGTTTCTAAATTGTTGAACTTGCCGTGCAGAATCTATTGTTATTGATACGTGATAGAATGGCTAACACATGTCATAAATTGTCACAACCATTTATTTTTTGATGTGCATGCTGTCGTAAGAACTATTCGTCAACAGATTTGCAAATGTATTATCTAAGATGAGACTAGGTTTCTAAGTACACAAACATCTGTAAATCTTAAATATTACGTTACGGAATACTTTATGTTCCGTTTCATGGACATGACTTAGTTAAATTAAAAAAAAAAAAAATACGGACGTTCACTGCACGGGTGGCTTAATATAAACCCAGCTAGCTTCACAATGATGAATTAGGAACCCTGGTATTTCTGTGGCAATAACGCGGGTTTAATCTTTTATGTGACATAAGAACATTGTTATAACTTCACATGTGAGTGATCTGCAACATTATATTTTGACAAGCAGTAACGCGAATGCATCAATGTATACCTTCAAATTTGAAATATATATTTTTCGGTTTTCAGTGAATTTTATCCTTGTCAGATTCCTCGACACATTTGACCATACACGTAATGGAAAACTTTATGATTTAGCCAATCCGACAAATATAGTATAAGAAAAGAAACTTACCGAAATACGTTTACTGCAAGTGATTCCAATAAAAATATACGTTACGTTTCTGGACAAAATTGATTTGTGTCAACTCTGCCGAAATCATCCTTAATAAGGCTTTGTAGTGCCTTCAATATTCTATACTACTTTAAATAGCCGGTGTTGACATGTAACGCTTCGGAAAATTATTTATTTTTTATTTATTGCCGCGTGACTGTTTCTTAACACGAGGCATCATCTTGCGTGACAAAAATTACAACATCTAAAGGATGCTTCCTTAACTTGAACATTTACTGATTAATCTGAATTTTTCAGTTCATATTCTTAAAAAGTAATATTAAAAAAAAAAAATTAGGTAGGCTTTTTTTTTTTAGTGTATGTGTTGGGCGTTTTGGACGAAAAAATTTTCTCGTCTCGAGTGTTTTTTGTCGGTGGTTTAGCTATGTCATAAAAAGAGACAAATCATGGAATACATTCCAGGTTGTATTGCGGTCTTGGATTAACATTCAGATCAAAACTTTCGGACCCGTTAGCGATTAATACTCAGTATCGCCAATCTAACGCTCGAGTTACAATCAGTTCTGGAGAAAGAGGGTGGAAATACGAATGCAGAGAGAGATGGAGAGTTATATGTGATATCGTGAAGTGAGGATGGGAGAGCCATTGAGTTTGTTCCTCGGAGAGATAAACCCCTTCCACACCTCCCTGCACCCCTCTAGAACTGCGGGGAAGAGTTGAATCTGCCGGACCATTGCCGCGTCAAGTAAGCTATACGCCGTGTGGTATAGTCCAGCAAACAATGTGGTTCACGTATCCACTTCCCACCCCCTTTCAGCCCACTGTAACAACCCCTGCGTGTATTCCGTCTCACTCCCTCCCGGGCCACGTGGCTGTTATGAACCCCAGGGGTGGTGCGTGTGTGGGGGTTGTGTCGGGGTAGGGTGGTTTTCTCCCTCACCCCCAGCGAACACAGCCCCCCTCGGACCTGAAGCAATTAATAGTGTTAGCGCCGAGTGTACGGGCGGTAGTTGGGATGCGAGTCATGACCACGGTGCTATGCGGGGCGAAACCCACCCCTTGTCTGCGTCGCGGTGGGGGTGAAATACGGGGAGGGGGGGGTCATTCTTCCCTTTCGCTGCACTAGTATTCATTTCACCTCGCGTTTGTAGCATCAGGGACTTGCCTTCCTATGCCTGGCTTCATACTTACCCGACATTGTCGAGAATTTACCCTTCTAACAAGGCCCGTTATTAACATCTGTACAAATACTTGCCTCCAACCCACATATACAGAATGTTGCAAAATTCCATGTCAATATTCTAGGGAAACAATCCTCACGTGTAGAGGAATAAAAAGTGTTACATGAACATATAGATCCAGTTGGCAATACATGACGTATGGTTGATAGCGCGCTGGCAGGATCATGTTGATGTGTCACAGTTGTTCCTACTGCCTGTGTGTTAGTAGCGTAGTGTGTGGCATAGTAACATGTTATGTACTGCTGTAATGAAGCCCCACAGCAACATGATCCTACCCGCGCGCTGTCAACCATACGTCACGTATTGCCAACTGAAACGCAGAAACGGTGGGTTTTTGTACCTGTGTTCACAATAACACTTCTTGTTCCTCTACACGTGAGGAATGTTTCCCTAGAACATTGACATGAAATTTTGTAACATTCTGTAGATAAAAACATCGTCCCTTAATTCACGCGTGTAAAATTTCTTGTCCTAATTGGGATTCATACTTTTATCTGCAAAATATTTTCTGCCTTAGCCCTGTCGTCAGTGTCAATCGAATTTTAATCAACACATTGAATATGGGAACTTTTTTATAGATTAATACTTCGGGAGTAAATAACAAAATCCACTTTGTAAGACAGCCGATGTAAAAAAAAATTGATCCGTAAATTTTAAATAAATTCTTATTTACAAAATACGTAGGTTGTTTATTATTTTAAAATACATAATAAATGATACATTTATGTAATGCTTCAATGAAAAAAATGTTTATTGGTCACCACAACATGTTTTGTCATTATGCACCATACCAAACTTTTTTGCGGTGACCGCAAAACATTTTTGCTGGCCTCAGTAAAGATTTGAAGTGACTACAATACAATATTGTAACCACTACAGAAGGGTTTTTCTGTGATTTGTCAAGATTTGGCAAACTTTATTCCACCTAAGCTGAAAACTGCAGGAATGATGGTTATCATCATTTACTCCTGAGGTCTTCAGTTGTTAAATTCGACGATAGTTCAGTTCACACCAAAATTTTGTTACCGAGATAAAATTCATTCCTTGAAACGACTCACGCTCTGGCAAATTATTACGCTCGTGTTTAACTATCCCCAGCGAACGTTTCGCATTGCAGTCTTCTGTTAATGGCTTGCCGTGTCTAACAGCGATGCTCTGCGAAACACACCGAGGGAGAATCCAGCCCTAAAAGATAAGAAGCCCCCGCGGTATTTCTTCATCGTTAGGAAACGTTAATTTAATAGCTTATCGTTTCTCTCACTCTCTCTTCATATATTTATACAGGATGTTAATGAATGCCGTTAAAAACTCTCTATCACGCTGTAGGGAATGCTAAGACAAGTAAAATGATACAGTACACTTGGTGTGTCAAATGCTAGGAAGTGCCTAAAAAACGGGGCACCGAGAAGCCAAGGTGGTTAAGTGTTTTATTTTAGTTGAAACTTTCTTAAGTTCATAATGTTGAGGAAATGAACTAGCCAAGGGGATTGGTGGTAATCACACATGTACTGACATCTAGTGGAGAAAAAGTTGAACCATATACTTAAGTACGTATTTTGGTCGGAAGCCGTTTATGTCACTTATCCCTCTTGTCCTCTGGGTACATCAATTGTGATCAGTGAGGTATGAATACTACGTTTGAACGCAACAATTGGCCCAATTCCTGACATTTCCCCATTCACTCTTGCAACTCTCTTGGCTTGTGTGTGTATTAGCAGTTAGAACCGCAGTGCTACAGAAATCACTAGTCTGGCAGTGGTAATATGCAGGCGACGCCAACGGAATCGAATCGAAGGGGCTTCAGCGAGAGGCTAGTAATTTATATATATATATATATATATATATATATATATATATATATATATATATACATCTGCGGCCCGATGAACTGTCAGATATGCCCATTTTATGCACTGGTTGACTTCTCAGATAATAATTATTTGCTACATCAACACAGTTTTTGAACATCACATTCCGCAACTTGTGTGACGTTTTTCAAGCACTTCCCAGCATTTGCGACACCAAGTGTCCTGTATAATTTTACTCGTCTTAGCAACTCGTACAGCGTTAAGGAGAGTTTTAAACGTCATTAACATCCTGTGTAGTATAATGTTAACCATGTGGTGTGTTATGGTTAGGGACCCTTGTTTTTCGCGAAAAGAATTTTGCCTCACTTTGTTTCCGTGCCTTACGTGCACATCTGCAGTTCTGCTTCGTGGTCAGCGATTGGATATTTAACTGTCACGAACCTTGAGATTCTACCGGCAAATCACAGACGTGTGGTGCTGCAGGAAAGGATTTGTAATTGGCTCAGTCAAATGAGATACTGCTCTTCACACGGACACGCTGCCAATAACCATGAAGCAGAATTGCATGTTCGCACGTAATGCACTGAAACAAAGTGGGGTAAAATTCTTTTCGCGAAAAAACAGGGTCCCTAGTTATAGTCCGTTTCGCAATTACAGGCACCCAGAAACTAATACGTAATATGCAAACCACGCGAATTCTGGGATAAATTGCAGACGAAAATGCTAGTGGCGAAATTGTGTACGATCACATTTAATACGCCCAATATGTCACCTTCACCCTGTAGTTAGTCCCCTCTTGCACTCCACAGTTTTATTACTTATCTCACTACTACTGTTCTGACCTGCATATTATTGGTGCAGGTTAAAATACGGAGCAGTTCATTCATGATACTACGTTCACTTGTAGAACATGTGTCCACAAAATAATATCCTGGATGTGGAGCGTTAGAGGGAACTTTGTCCTTGCGTTGTTGCCACATTGTGCACGTAAAATGATGTACACCATTTTGCCACTTACATTTTCGTCTCCAATTTAGAATTTAGTCCAAGATTCGCTTGGTGTGTTAATAATTATGCGTTTTGTGAGTGTGTATGTATATGTACACACACACACACAAACACACACACACACACACACACACACACACACATATATATATATATATATATATATATATATATATATATATATATATATACATAGGCCCACAATACATAGTACGAGCCTTCTTTTAGGAGTTCGTTTAGAAGGTGTTTCCTTCTTCAAGTTTTCAAGGTTTTCTATGTCTTTCATCGTACATTCATAATATCTGGCCAAATAAAAATATAGTAATCTTCTGTGCTGTTTATGGTGTTATTTCTTTAAGTATATGAAAGTTCAAACTCTCGACGCAAACAAACATGACCAAGAATGGTGATATGCCGGCCGACTAGCACAAGGCCGAACTGAAAGATTTCAAGGATTCTATTCATTAAGGGCGCGTCCTACCTAAATTTTCATCACCATTTTTTTTATATTTGATTTGTACCAGATATTTTTTTCTTATTTTAGACACAAAATGTGACTAAATTGGGCTCTTATGAAATTTCTTTATTTCTCATAGTTTTCGCGTAATGGCTTATTTAAGTCATATTTAGGCATGTTTCCGTTTTAACTACACTAAAACCAACTGATATACCAAACTCAAAAAAATCACAGTGGATAAAGTCATTGCAGGCTACAATGACATGCTCATGAAATTTAAGAATAGAAATTATTTGAATTAAAAAAATACTGAAACTGAAAATAAAAATTTAAAAAGTTCAATAATTTTTATTATTTAATTTCATGAGCATGTCATTGTAGTTAGCAATGTTTTTATCCACTGTGATTTTTTTTTTAGTTTGGTATATCAGTTAGTTTTAGTGTAGTTAAAACGGAAACATGCAAAATATGACTTTAACAAGCCATTGCGCGAAAAATATGAGAGATAAAAAAATTTCATAAGAGCCAAATTTAGTCCCATTTCGTGTCTAAAACAAGAAAAAAAAATATCTGGTACAAATAAAAAATAAAATAATGGTGATGAAAATTGCGTTAGACCGCGCATTTAACGTACGTAATTTGATAGCTCTTGTGTGGGAAATCAGGCAGATAAGTTGACATTTTCCATGTTATAGAACACCAGGAATATTAGCGTATGAACGTAGGGGGGAAATTCCTAAAAAAAAGTAAGTTGAAAATGTTTTGGCACTTTGTAGCGAAATAAAAAATTGCAATGGAAATACAGTCGTCACATTTATTTTAATGTTTCAGAGAGTTTAAGAAAATAATTTTTGTACAGGTTGAAGCCATCTACTAGTTTCATAATCTCTCTACATGTTGTTTTAGGCAATTCGCTTAAATAATATTTTGAACCAAGACTGTCAAGTGCAGATACGTCTTCTAATATTTACTTTGGCTAGAAATTGTTCGTTTAAATTTCTCTCTCTCTCTCTCTAGGAATCATATCCCGAAATGTATGCTAATGTTTATGTAGGCCCTACATATGAACAATCAGTGTGCTACGGTAAATAATCCGTGGTGTACGGTAGTTTCAAACACAGTGACACAGTAACGGACAAATTAGGTTGGGGAAATTACGAGCAGATGACCAAAAAAACTGATTATTTTTAAATCACTTGCAGTAAGCAATTCGGCCAGTCGTAATTATTATTCCATTATAAATGATACCGTGCTGTCGCGATAAACAAGTAAAGGCGACAAAAAAAGTCAAATGTCATTTTAATTTTGCACGGAGGGGGAAAAAAAAGAGATTAACACATTAACCGGCCTACCGTGCCCAGAATGAGCTAACATGCATGAAACCGGACGGAAATGTCACAGAATAATAACTTTTTTTGGGGCAATTTACATCAGGACTTCATTTGACCATGCATTTAAAATGCACGCAAACGTAACGCGCCTGACTCCATCGGCGAAATCAATTTGGGCTCCGCTAGAATTTCATCGCGTTGCTGGTCTGTCTCTCTCTTCCTCGCACACTTTCTCTCTCTCTCTTTCTCTGTCCGTGTGTTCATTTTATACGGTTAACTTCCCTCGCGAACCAACTAATTACTTTGCGAACGTACGAGAGTGGTTACCTACACACGGGCAATGCTATTCAACCAGCCGACCCTTCCGTTCACCTCGGTGCGACGACAAAATATGGCGAAAAAAAAAGGGGGGGGGGAGGACAAACATTTTTCAGCAGGGTTCCACTTTAAGATAGCAACGCAAAAATCGACGCACAAACACTTCCTCTTCAAGCGAGCGCTGATTATTCCTTTAATTAATTTTTGTGCATCTCTCTCTCTCTCTCTCTCTCTCTCTCTCTAACAAGTGCGGTTTGTTTGCAGACGGAAAGCGAACCCAATAACTTTCCCTCAAATTAAAGTGCGAGTTCTACTTTGTTTAACATCAACCGGTTTTTATTCGATAGTAATATCTGCTTTTCTGTAATGATTTAGAACCAAGAACACACATTCCGATATTCGTATTATTTTGCACAACATCCATAAATGAAGTTATGTTTCTTCAGGCTATTTATTAAAAATTATTCTTTTGGGTGGTAATAATAGGCCTAATGTTTTAGTCAATTTGTTTTGCAAAGTAAAAAAAAAAAAAAAAACCTTTCACTTTTAAATAATACGGAATTTACAAATTGACATTTAATTTTGGTAAACTGTTAATCGTAACTGATTTTGATCAAATACTAAAAAACAATATCCTTTCACTTTATTTTACTTCAAACAACTTTGCATATTTATTAGTTTGCATTATTGCTATTGATTTGTGATGTGGAATCTGTATTATTTTGTAAAAATACAGAGAATATCAAATACTTGCACGTAATAAAGCTGGCAAAAGTATTTTAAGCAAAAAATTAACTTCAAATTAAATTCTAATCTTCATTTGTTCATGAACCAAAAGTTTACATTTTTTTGAAAAAGCAATATTTGTAAACCTAAAGAACTGTTTCTGGTCTTTCTGGATTTTCCAAAGAAATTGTTTCACGAAAAAATCATCTTAAGAAATTTCTTTTCTACAACTTTCCAGCATTCGCAGTTCTACTTAATTTTACAAAGCTGGATAACAACATGTACCTACGCCAAATAAAAAGGATAAATAACATAATCAATCAACTTAATAATCTTCATAGACGCATATGTAAGTACAGTCTTTTCAATTGAACGCTAAATGTACAACAAGTAAAGAATTACATGACATGAAGCTAACTGCAAGTCAAACCTAGCAATACATGGTGGGAAACACTTTCCTTACACAGAACACAAGAAGAAAGGACAGTAACAAGATGAGAAAACATGTTTATTAATCCATCATAAACGCTGGGAAGTATTTGGCTGGTCATGACTATGGATGTCTATTTATGTTCCTTTTTCTTAGATTTTTGCCATATTAAGAATAATAAACATATTTTCTCCACTTGTTTATATACTTTCTTTTTTGTGTTTTGTATCGTCACTATCGCGCCAGGAAAACTCTTCCGGTCATGCATTGGTTGGTATGTGATTTCCCATCGTCAGAGGGTGTATTCCACATCTCCTGAAAGTTTTTAACGACTGTACTGTAACTTATTTTTTTTTTAATCACTGGGTGGCTCACACTGATATTTTAGGCAGTTATTTAAATATCCGGATAGAATGTAGATGAATAATAGTTTTTACGGAGAAACTCTAAAACACACACGCGTAAGTTTTTGTCTCTCATTTTCGTTCCTATAGCAATACTTTTTTTCTCTTCTCAGTGCACGAAATAGTTTCTGTCAGATGTTGACGTCTTGAAATGTGACTGAGCCCTACTGAATTTAATTTAACACTACTACTTACTCGTTTCCTGTAATGTTGCATACGATTTGAATCAGTTTGATATTTTTTTTTCAACGATTTTCTTGAACGTTTTCACATCTAGGTCTTGAGCGCTTTCGGGAGGACCCGTGTTCGATCCCTAGCTCCGGCTATCCTGATTTCCGTCTTCCAAAGTTTCCCTAAATCGCTCCAGTACAATGTTGTGTTGGTTCCTCAGGGGGGGGGGGTTACGCAAAATTTTAATTGTTTTAATAATTTTCGTATTTGTTCGAGATAGGGTTTGTTTTGTAGACATACATTGCAAAATCTATTTACAGTAACGAACATTTTCCAACGTTCATAGTTTTTGTATATTGGCTTATTAAAGCCTAAATTTGCATAAAAACCATTGTATACCAGAAATGGAAACTAGCATACACAAATGAAATAATTCACACTGAAAGACGGTATCACGACCTACGCCAAGACTTGTATAAAACTACTGGGTTAAAAGTTTTGTATTTTTAAAAAAATTACAGAAAATTTATAATTTTTCGTTTAAAATCCAGTATTTAAAAATAAATACAAAAAAATATTCAGTGTAGTTTATTATACATGTACAGACGTAGCGCGCGACACTGTTCTTAATTGTGAATTACATCATTTCTGTCGGTTGGTTTTCCTTTCTTGTATAAAACCGTCTTATGCAAATTGTTGCTTTGACACGCTGTTTTAGAAAACTATGAAAGATAGAAAAATTTAATTACTCTGACATTTAGCCACAATATTTGTCTATATAACAAACTATATCTCGAAACACAATAAAAATTATTAAAATAATTAAAATATTCCTGGGAGCCCCTTCTCAACGAAGGTCATGCTACCTTGTCTACCAGCAATATAAGTTTGATTCAAGCTAGAATCAAGCTTGAATCTAGCTAACTAGTCTCCACACGACAAGCCTGCAGCAAGCTTGCCAGTAAAGCTTGATGCAAGATTGCTGCAAGCTTATAGTAAGCTTGCCTCGTACAAAGCAGGATAGAACTGTAAGAAATAGGCTTGACTCAAGCTTGAATCAAACTTATCAAATAGGGCTTGTAATGGCAAGTCTAAATCAAGTCAATTACAGGCTTCCTGCAAGCCCTCATGCTATCTGGGACCTTTCGTATAGTTGCGTGTCACCTTATATAACGCCCTCGCTGTCAATGAGACATAAAGTCCACCTACCTCACCGAACAGTGGTAGGCTATATTAAATTTTTGGTAAGAAAAGTCTTTAGGTAGCACTTTTTTAAAACTAAAAATATTTTTTTTTCTTGGGACGACTCTAGAAAACAACCAGTCTGTAGACGGGAATATCGCAATTGCCCGAAACGTTGCACTTTTTCGTTGTTTTTAACTTCTGTTGTATTGTCTTTTGTTGTCCACTGTTCACTGTTTTTTGTAAATTTCCATTTTTTAAATATTGGGAAACTGGTTCTATAGTTGTGTTTTATTTTTGTGTCTGGGTGTTGTGTCAATATTCGACTGAATTATGTACTTTCAATGTTAATTGAATCAAATTTCTTGAATCGTTGTGCTATTAAATAAATTGAATTAAGAAAATTGAATTCAAGAAGTATTTGATCGTGTAAAATGGCCTTTAGCAATAGCAGCGAAACTAGCGGCAGATTTTATCCCTGTGTCAAGGTCTCCCGTAAGAAAACACATTTTCTTTCCAACATGTATAATTAACCTCAGTTGAGAGCAGGTATCTGTGCAGCTTGGACACTCCTGTCCGGTGAAAGCAGACACCACGCTTGTGTCGTAAACTTCCTTGCGTCGTCTCTCTCTCTCTCTCTCTCTCTCTCTCTCTCTCTGTCTGTCTTTGAATACGGCTGACCCAGATACAAGCACGTGTACTCTGCATTGCGTTGGTTCCAACAACATGGCTCGTTGGTCTAGGGGTATGATTCTCGCTTAGGGTGCGAGAGGTCCCGGGTTCAAATCCCGGACGAGCCCATTTTTTTTTCTCTGACCAAAAACATAATTCTGGATCGTCGTATACATGACTTGTACACAGTTCACTGACGACTTTTTAAGAGAAGTTCTCGACAGTCACAAGTTTATCCGCTGGATACATTTAAAAACGGCAAGTCATAACTCGTACACTGTGTCAGCGATAATGCATTATGCACAGCACTGAAAAATGAGGTACAGAATCAAAATAAGGGTTTAACGGATTGAGCTGCATACGTTACTTGTAATTAATTGCCTACAGTAAAACGATGTTTTTAATGAAATGTTTGATTCTGCGACAAAACAAGGTGACATTTATTTTACAAGGTACGCAGGAATTTCATTGCAAATGTAATATAAAATTTTTAAGCTGTTAGTAGTACCTAGTTCCTTAACTACCATAAGAGAAAGAACTTTAGTTTTAATACATAATTCAAAGAAATTTATATCAGAAAAATAAAAATACTCGAAATGAAAAAAAAAAAAAAATTAAAAGGGCAATGCATCAAATATTAAAATTCAAGCCACGTACAAGCAGGTGCCGGCGTAACAATGAACCTACGTTCCAAATCGTAGACGCAAATTAACCCTACAAGTTGTTCACATACATAAAGAATCATGAACTAATATCTAAAATTACTCTCATGCTATATTATCACACGGTAACAATAAGGACTAGGTTAGTGAAAGTTTTGATAATCAAGCATACGTGTGTGTGTTTTTTGTGAGTAGGTATATGTATACACAACCACATTTATGCATTAGTAGTTGGACAGAGAGAAAAAAAAGATTTTATCCAGTAACACCTCTTAGAATGGTTAAATCTCACGTGTGCTTATAGGCAATGCGTAAAAGTATTAAAAAATTTTAATGCAGGAACCGTCTTAAATAGAAAACGTCTTATGAGGAGTTTACTGTGAAAAATTGGGCACATTTATCGAAATGAAAAATTTTAAAAAGTGCACTTTTTTACACGATATTCAAGAATTTAAAACTTTACCGTCGAATGAGCTAACAGAGCCTTCTTTCTTCCTACGGGTTGTTCATATTTTGATCAACACGTGGCATTACAAGTCCCATTTTGTGTGCGTGCAGTGTTTCGGGCAATATTAAACAGTTTGCAGCCCTATCACCTTACATAATTTACTTGATCAGTGTTTGTAAACAATGTACCCAACATTTCTGTGGACATTTTTTTGGGATTTGTTTATCCAACCAAAATTACAATCACGTATTTCTAAACGAATAGAAAATTTAACGCTAAGGGGCCTCCCTAGATAGGTTGCGGTTGTGTGCGTGAGGCAGGGGTGGTAAGGTTGCCGCTGACCGACGTATATAATGTATTATCGCCTCTCCGTGCAAGCCACTCAGCTGAAATGCAGTGGTTTACATTTATCCTTTTTCCAATGGGACTTTAAGCGGTGACAACATTATTTTTTTCGTAGCCAGATAGTTCAAGGTCTAGCGCTTGTTTCTATGGTTATGTTTTTAGAATCCACTTGTTATTTTTTACAGATACAGCAGTCTGGAAAACCCATTTTTGGCCATTTTGTGTGCCTCGAAAATAAAGTTTTAAATAAATGTGTCGAATTTTTGAAACTATAGTGACATAATTTGAAGTGTGTGTTCTTTCCGTATGTATAATAATTGCGCGTCAAATATAATAGCCGTAACACGCTGCAACGCATTCGAAACAGAGGTAAGGAGGTCCCTTAATGTATCTTGAATATTATAGGACGAAAAAATTGTTGTACATCGCAAAATGTAGTACAGTAATTTTGTGATTGCAAGAAAATCTTTAAATTTTCATAACTCCTACACTAAACATAGGCTACCATCTTTTCTCATATGTGTAAGAATATTTTTAAAAAAGTTAGAATAAATATTGCGGTAAAACATTAGGTCCTATGAGCCGTTTGACGATTTCGCGTGGTCGTCTTAAACTTTTGAGCGATACTATATTGTGTAATTTAAAACATGAATAGAACTTGTATTTACTTTACGTATTTTATAAAGTATAAGTGATTCACTTGTTAACTTTAGTTCACAAATTACTATTGTAAAACAAGGCGGTAAATAAGACATTGTTTCAATGTAATACATTGAAATTTACTTCGGGTCCGTTTCATTCTTTTATACTGTTTTTTAAATGACATATCGGTGGTGTTGAAATGCAACCTCGTATGTCGAAACAATGCAATTTTCCGTGTACAGAAAACTTGTATGTCACTGTTATACCAATATATTGATTGATATGTGAGTTATATAATTTTAAATTTATGTTCTTGTATGGTAAATATGTCTGATCAGTTATTTCGAAATATACTGTGATTACTTTGCTTTAAAGGGTTTCTACGTGTCCTGACATATGACATTGCAATTCAACACCATCGATATGTACAAAATCTACTACTTTTACAGACGTAACTGACGGTTGAAGGAGGAAATTCTGTAGTACTGTACAAATGAAAAATTCCATAATGCGAAAATAAAATTTACAATTTTTAAGCCAAAACGGACAATGTGTATGCAGTAAATAATTTTTGAGGTTGGCGTTAAAACACCATATCCTTTCTATGAATTAATTATCAGAAATTTGTCTGTAGTGCGTTGTAACTGGCTCCATTACGTTTTCCAATAATTTCACAGAGGGGAATTATTTATTTCTTATTTTTGTTTTTGAAGTGGGGTTTTCATTTCCATCATCAACGCTACATGTAAACGGCTTTATGATGTAATGAGTTTGTAAACCGATAAGCATGAAAGCAAACATATTTTAGAACTAAACACACAAAACAAATGATGTGTTGAAAATTTAATCACTATGCTCATGGGTAAAGTATAATGAAGGGCACATTTAAGTAATCTTTCGTTACTCTTTATTTATGTGGCGCTTAGTTTATTGTTGTAGTAAGTAGTTAAAACTTATTATAATATAATATAACGTATTTTAAATGTTTCAAGTAAAAATCTACACCAAATAACAAGTATACAACAAATACTTTGAACACAGATAAGTAGTATGTGCTGAATAAGTATTCTGCTTGTCTAGTTAGTAACCGCAGATACTACACATGAATTAATGTCAAGAAATATTCGTTAACATTTAACAGAGTTCAAATGTATCTCTTTGGTACAAATTATTCTTTGATCATTATTTTTAAAGGAATAATGCAAACGAAATTTTAAAAAATGGTAATTTTGCTGATATTTTCTGTAAAATATAGAATCGTAAATTATATTTTGGATGTTATGTACTACAAATAATAATGGTAAATTTTTTCAAGTAAATTTTTCTGCAACAATTTTTTTCAATAAGTATTTAAAGAATTGTAGTATTGAGAAGCAATCAATTTCAAAATTTGTATTCTAATTTTAACAACTTTTATGTAGTCGCTGTAAGCTGCTGCTAATAAATACGACGGACATAATGCCGATATGTTTGTTGGTGTGTGTGTGTATATATATAAGAAAATTTTCATTAAAATTATTATTTTTGTTTGCTTAGTATCTAATAACTTTGACCAAAACAAAATTGGGTTTATAAGCAGGAGTAAGGAGTATTGTTGTACAATCCCTACCGTTGTGTTAGCCAATTTCAATAGTAAAATAAATTTTACATAAAAAACCTTTGAAACTTCATTAAATGTGTACAAATAGTCAGAAGTAATCATAAAACTCTTTCGCCTATTTATTATATATATCCCATAAAGAAACGACATAACAAACCATTAGCTACTTCAGTTAGTTAAAAAAAAATTACTATACATTTATAATTATCATTTTGATAAGAGGTAACACTTAATTTCAATAAAGTGTTACCTCTTATCAAAATGATACTATAAATACCTTGCAGACTCGTCAATTAAATAGAAAATTAACATCACTAAATGCTTTTCACACATGGAATATTAGTATAAACTGATTAATTGAGTAGTCCTTACTGGTTTTTCTAGTTTCCAAATACTACTGAACCAGTTTAATTAATGTATGCTATTTGCACAAATAAGGTTTTGTTACTGCGTTCCATAATCCAGAGTACAGATTTTTTACCTCTATTCTTCAGGTCACAGCACTTATGCTTGGAATTATGCGATAAACGTAGTAGCAAACACTTAAGCCTAACACGGAGATATATGAAAACGAAAAGTTGTTCAGTATCTCATAAACACACACACACAAAAGACAACGAATTGTTTAATAAATGTTTATATTTTTAAAAAATGGTTGTAATTATTAAACATTCATTTTATAATTCAGCCTTTTTTTATTAAATACAAATTATTTTTATTTTGGTTTTTATACATGTCGAATCATAGCCTACAACATTGCTATATACTGTGAACTTTTTCGGTTTGTTATGTCAGTTTGTTTTAGTGGCGTACATAAAACCGTAAAGTGCAAATTTTGACGTTTACGACTCACTACGCAAAAACTATGAGAGATACACAAATTTCCTAAGAGGATGATTTAGTCACAATTTATGTTTAAAATAAGAAAATAAATATCTGGTACAAATTTTAAAAAATTAGTAAAAACGTAGAAAACTGAGGTTTGTTTGCTGTCCACTGTTGCCTTTTGGTCTAGTTCCTTCTTCTTTCATATTGGAAATCTGTTTTTTTTGTGTCCGTCTTTTGTGTATGGGTGTTGTCAAAATTCGAACGAATTCTATTTTTAGAATTCTTCCTGTTACATTTTAAATACTGACAGAATTCCTCTGGGATAGCTTTTTTCTGTCTTTTCTTTTCTGTATTTTTCCATTAAACACAAGTTTGGTCAACAAAATATGCGCAATTGCGTATGTCCCCAAACCAATTCATTCTTATCTTTATAATTTTTTGTCGAGAAAAAAAAGGCTACACACTTAAAATAAATAATAACAAAAATAAAACTGTGCTACAGGTTTTCGATATGTGCTCTTTTTTTTAGATGTAAAAAATAATTGTCGTGAAAGCAGAAGAAATTGTGGATCATGGCTCCATGTGAGGTCAGGTGAATCCTCCGGTGCCACAGAACTACCTGGACGTGCGGCCGAAGTAAACGTTCGGAAGCGTACGTGCGTCCGCATACGTTACGAACCGCAGCGAGTGTAACGAACGTTACGACCCACGTGGGTGCCGTGCGGTATGTCGCGGTGGTGAATCATTGCACGCTCGCACTCTTTCCCCTCCCGTCCAACCTTAGCTGGAATAATAAAAATAAAATAGAGGTGGGGAGGTCCAGAATTATTGCGACAGCCTCACAGTTCGTCGTTTCACGGGAGGGACGCGAAATACGTGCGGGTTTTACACGCCCGGGCGAGATTCGCCTTGCGTCCGCTCGAATTGCACAGCCTGTGCTGTCACAGTGACCCGGGAAACGGCCAATCTCCGTAGCGCAGCCAGGAGCCTCGTGTAGAGGTACTGGGTTCGATTCCCGCGTCCAGCTGGGTGTAAATTTGTTCTCGTCTAAACCGATTGCAAAAAATCGATACAATACAATTGGATGTTGTTATACATAAACTGACCGTGCGCCAGTTGTAAATTACCAGTAACGTATGTCTACATTTATCAAATTTAAATAAAGGGAACCTTTACAACATTAGGATATGTTAATAAAATGCTTTTTGAAATTTTTTTTTACAGTTGAAGTATATTTAGTAATTCTCTAACAATTTGTGCGAAGTCGGTTGACACATAACCCAGTCCAATTTTGTCCTGCAAAATTAAAACTACTCGGAGTGCCTTAAATTTGTCACATTAAAATGAAGTGGGAGGAGGGTTATTGGGTCCAGTTGCGTGGCTGATTGCACGAAACATAAAATAGAATGATAAATAAAATGAAATAATTACTAAGAATGTAACAATAATTGGTAGTGCGCAGGCGTACGGTGCGAGAGGCTGTGGGCTTGATTCTATAATGTGGCAGTGTTCACAGAATACGTAGGGCTCGCAAAAACTGTAACGTATCATGTGAAGGAAGTGAAAAATATTTTATTTTTTAATGAATATATACTTGCCACAATAATAAAAACTCAAATGAAGCCACTTTCTCTAGAAACCAGCAGTAATAAAAAAATATTCACGCGCTTGAAATCGTGTAGAACAGTAATATCACACGAATTGCCGCATGGTTCTAAAACGGAAATTGAAAGCATAACAAATAAAGACGGACATAATTGACTTAAAAAGATTTTACTTGATCTTTCAGCTGATCACATATTCCAAACCTTAAAAAGAGACCAACGTGTCAAATCAGCTGGGTCTTGTCTAAATAAAACCAGAGCATCTAGCAAAATGAATGAGCATTCCACTAATATACAATCAGTAAAATACAAAGAACTGGGTAAGGAGTAAAATAATTTGTAAAGCATACACTAGTTGTGCTGCTAGACGACGAAAAAAGTAATTTTCTACTCAGTTTCAATGTTAATGACCCAAGAATAATAACTTGCAAATATAAAATATATATATATATTAAAAAACCCGACTCACAGGATAATAAATTAAAAATCGATTAGACCAGTAGAATTACTCACATTCCCTCAAAAGTAAACTAGAATAAAGTTGATTTTCTTTAAACGGCTGAACGGATTTCTTTTAATCGTAGCTAAAAATTATCTTGATCACGTCAGTTTTCAAACAAAAGAACTACATAAAAAAATCTGGCCATTCGTTTAGGAGCTACAATGCTACTTACAGACACACAGATCCACAGACACACAGATACACAGACACACACACAGACACGCCAAACTTATAACGCCCCCTTTTTCTTTGCGTCGAGGGTTAAAAATAAAATTTTTAAACCTAGAAATTGGCAATAGTAGCATAAAAGTGGTTTAAATATTATTTAAATTTAGTTAACTAATATTACTAATATTTTTAAATACTAGAAAATAAATACAAGTAGCGGAATGTAGTCACAAGAAAATTTTGCCACAAAATATTTTAGTAAGAACTACAAGGCGATTAGAGATTAGCAAGAATCTCACATTTAAATAACTAATTTACTTATTTTTATGGATAATAGAGGATAATACAAGACGGAATGAGTTAATTTTGTGTGTAAGTAATCAGAAATGTGTTTTCAAGTTTTCTGTTTAAAGAATGCGGTGGAAGTAATGCGACCCTAAGAAAATAAATATACATCTATTCAAACAATTATGAAAGATATAGTAATTTTACTTTAAGTTACGAAACTCCGACTTGTGACTAAGCAATGAAATATACAACATTATTCAATTATATTTCAGAGTAGATTTATTTACATTGTACTCACACATTTCAAACACCTTTTCGGCTTAAATTTCTAATAAACACACCTATTCCCGACTCATTCTGAATAGATAACAATAAACGGTTGTTTAAACGTAGACGTAATACTACGTTTAAAAGTTTTGAAATGTTCTAGACGTTTGAATGCGTACTTGTGTTTCATTTTACAACAGAAAGTTTCGTTTGTAATTTTGTCATCACAACGAGCAGTATACCGGTTTCCTTGAAAGCGTACAGCGTTTAAACATTCGAGAGGAATTCATAAGCCTCTTAGGAATATATTATATTTCAGAGAGAAAAGAACTCCGGGTCACTTACAGCATTACTCTGGCGAAAGAGCTGAAGAGCAAATTTTCTTCCGGGTAAATTTCTTTCCCGAGCTCATTCTCCAGTCGAATTCGCAACCGAAGCGAAAAGTTGGCGGAGTTTAAACAAACTGGACTGAACAGGATGAAGAGGAGAGGAACGAGCGATAACGACAGAAAGATCCGTAAAACTTTCATCCATCAGTGCCATTTACCGTTTAAGCTTCTCATTGCATTCATTTTGCAGAAAAGATAATCACTACAAAAAAAAAGGAGGTTCATGAAAATCTCTCATTAGTTTCTATTCAAATTCTCTATCCTCTTTTGCATTGCTTTATAACCACTTACTTTGAGGGCAAGGAATTCTATACGTAGTGATACAGTAAATGGTGTTTTGTAAAAAAAAAAACAATACCGGTTAATATCATTAAACGTTTACATACAGACACAAGTAGACCTGAACCCAGGCAAGTAAATTTTCGTAACGGTTCCTAATGGCGCCACCTACTCGTCGGCGTCTTAAGCATTTTATTTTTTTTGGGGGGACCTCACTGGTAGAGAAATTGTACATATAACTTACGTAATAAAGGGGTGTGTAGGAGTCCTCCACCGGGAAATTTGATATTTTAAGGTGCAAAATGCTGCTATTTAAAGAGTTTCAGCATCAAAATATTTAATATACAACTGAAGGAAATCTTAATCTTAAAAAATCTTAACAACTACGACGCCCCTGCACCTACAAGCTCGTTAGAGGCTCATAAATGTCGAGAGAACCAATGGTACACTCAATCGTCAATAACATCTGAACTACTCATCAAAATTCGATGAAATTTTTTTGGCCGAGCAGGTATTTTATCAGCAGGCGTTTATTTATGAAGCATTATGCGGTAATTTGCTTTACTTTCGAGTAAAAAATTATAAAATAAAACAGTTTTTAGAAAAATAAGGACTGGAAACCACAAGATCTACAAAAATGGAAATATGTAATTTTTATGACTTTTAATATAATATATAGGCCTCTATAATAACCGAATTAAAAAAAAAATACTTGGGTGTTCATTTGAAAATAACGCGAGTACTTTGAAGTTCGGTTATTATGTAGGCCTAGATATTATTATTCACGTATTCACTGCAAACTAATAAAATATTCTATTATTATTTGTGTCAGGCAGTTTACCATGAATATATACTATGCTTCATCGAAGAGATAATTTTTATAATATAATTTGAATAAATATTACAATAACATATTACCTAAACTCCGCCTTAAGGGCGCCGTCTTACTGCGGCATTTTGTGTGTTCATGGTCAAGAGACATAGATGCATCAACCAAGGTTAACATTATCTTGCCACACTTTCCTCGAATTTTCCCAAACAAGGCCTAGTAATGCATCCACTACTAAAACATATTCCCGGTTACAGTTTTCATAGAAATTTGACTTGTATGTGAACATCTTTGTAAAAATATGACTACCTGTAAAGATTTCAACCGTAAATGCGATGGTTAAAATAAACAGGAAATAGTTTTTTGTTCTGTCCAAGAGAGTACTCCTAGGAAATGGACATTTATATTAATATTTCAATAACGGCAAAGCCCTCCTCGGTCGTATATATTGCATTAAAATAAAATAACATTGTGTTTATACGCCTTACGTGCACATCTGCAACTCTGCCTTTGTTCAGACACGTCTCTTATTTGACTGAGCCAATCAGGATAAGGTTATTGAGACAATATGCGTTGGTGATTCACCTGTAGAACCTCAGAAAAAAGTCAAAGTTAAAAACATTCAGTCACTGATCATCAAGACAAGCTGCAGATGTTCACATAAGGCATTGAAAATAAATGGTGTGAAAATAATTCCGCCACAAAAACGTTGCTCTAATTATATAGTTCGAAACTATAAAAACATCAGTTGTAATGTTAGTTATAAAAATGCGTTTTTTTATAGTAAATATGTCCGCACACAAAAGCCTCCTCTTCATTTTGCCCCCCTGTGCAATATATCTATAAGTCGTCTTGTAAATCCAGCCCTAAAAGCGGACACGTAAATAATTTCCATCCAGACAATCCCCTGATGAGTGCCTCCTACTCCCAAGAATAAACATTTAGATATAAATTATGTAATGTAAGGATTAGACAAATATTGCTTCCTGACAAAAACAATTTTCTGCATGGATGAGATGAAAATATACATATAGGGATAAAAAAAATGGGGTGAAAATAACTGCAAGTGGGTGCCCTCGAGTAATTTTTATGCTTAAAGGTGTGTTCAAGTGTTATTAAATCATAATTTAACGTAATTATGAGTTAGTGTTAGTTACGTAGACGAAACATGTGGTTACAATTTTTTGTTACAAAAAAATTTTAGCTCACATAGTTTTCTCATAACGGTGCATCAAAGTCAAAATCTGTATGTTACGCTGCCATGTAAATAGTGAAAACCAATTAACTTACGCAAGTGAAATGATTTTTTGAAAAATCAACAAAATACAGGAAAAATTTTGCGAACTCAGCAATATTTTAAAACATAAATATTGTCCGCCGGAAGTTTTTTTTAAATTATTTTGTTACATAGAACATGGCGTTTTATCACTGTGAATTAGATCACTGAAGTAAGTTAACTGGTTTTCACTGTTTGCTTGGTAGAGTAACATGGAAATTTTGACTTTAAGGGCTTTCAAGATTAGTGTAGATCAGCACTCTTTCATATTCCTATGAAAATCGGAACATACGCTCTGAATCACGTAAATAGACAGCTGACGCGGTCGCAGATATTGTATAAAGGCTGGTGCGCGCTCCCCGTGCGCTTCAGTATAGAATAGAATATATATTTATTGTTCTGTATAGCATTTACATACTATAGAACTCGTGAAAATTAGTATACTAATATACATAAGTATGTACCTATATAAATACAAAATCATAATAACAAAACAAATCTTACTAATAGGTTCTACCAATCGATACCCTCATGTGAAAACCTCGTAACTCCAAAATCTATTTTTTAACAGGAGAGGGAGTCTTTTGCTGGTTACAATCCAACAGTAAAGCCTCGTGAGCTCTAATTTTTGCTTTAATATTTTTAAAAAACATATCTGGAGATACATGTGAAAACCTCGTATCTCCAAAACCAGTTTTTCTTTTACAGAAGAGAGAGTTTTTCGCTTTTTACAATCCAACAATGGATTCGCGAGAGTTCGGATTTTTGCTTTTAAAATTTTGAAAAACATAACTGGAGATGCGTGCTTTTCGCAGTTGATAAGGAATTTTTTTCGGGGTATAATGTAAAAATAAAACGAAATTTCTAAAAAAATGGAGTTACGAGGTTTTCTCATGAGGGTATCGAAATGCTGTATAAAAGTGAAAGTAACACAGAAATTGATAAGATCAAACAAGCAAGATTTGATATACACACAGAAACACAAAAAGAAAGTACAATAGAAAACATATATACATTATTTTTTTACTGGTCTGAGGAAGGGCATGGAAGGGAGAGGTTATGTCGCTTGAGCTCTCCACCTCACGTAAGAAAGGCGAACGTAAGCAATCGTCACATCGCAGAAGATGACGCGCACTTGTTACTGCGCACATACACCACCACAAGTCGACAATTCGTATTACTATAAACTTGGCATCGTTGTAATCAGGAGGAATACCGCCATTTGTCAAAAACAAAAGATTTGAATTAAATAAAATGGTGTTCGTTTTTAGTACACCTAAGTTTTCGATAACTTTCGACATTAAAAACTTTATTTTAAAATATTTTCGAAAAATAGGAAGATGCGTCCTTTCATGTTTTTATAAATTTTGTCCGTTAAGCCGCGACATCTAATCTTAGCGTAAATTACTTTATTAAAGTAAGTCTGATCGTTTTCCTTAGGTTTACGTGGCAGTTATCAAGCAAATTTTGACTTTGACATGCCTTAATTTTAATAGTATGCATGCTAAAATTTTTCCCCATAAGAGAAAAATACAGTCTTAAGTGACGTCTACTAAACTGAACTAACTTCGTAGTCAAATAAATCTATTAATTTCGCACTTGAACGGCCTTAACGCTCCATTACGAGAAAACTATGCAAGCTAAAATTATTTTGTAAGAGGAAACTGTGCTCGCAAGTATCGTCTACAAAACTAACACTATTTCATGGACATATGAAACTATGCTTTTATCGCACTTGAACGTACTTAAGGCACCCGCCTACTGAGATTGTTTGTGTGAGTGAGGCACGGCTACAAGGGCGATGTTGACTGACTCATCTGGTGCGGTATCGCCTCTACCGCAAGACAAATAAACGGCGTGCAGTGGTCTCGTAGATCACTCGCCTAACTGACACTTTTAGTGGCAACCCCATCCTTCTATTGGTGGAAAGTTTTAACCTAAGTCCAAGAGTAGTTTAACACGGGATCCTGCGAGTAGTTTTTCAGATGTAACAGGTTGAAAAATATGTTTTAGTCATTTTGAGGGACTCCGAAATGATTATTCTAGTTTACGTGAGGTTTTGAAGCTACCTTTTCGTCATCGTTTGAAGTGTATTTTCTATTCGTACATTGACACTTTGGGCTGATGCGGAATAGTTTCGTAGATGAAAAAATACTAATTACGAACATACCCCATCGCTAGAGGTACGTAAATTTCGCAGATACATTCCAGGTCAGGTTGAACGACAATTATATAAACTTAATTGTCATGTCTGTGATTTACTGACGGCTGTTACGGAACGCGTTTAACTACTGCAAGCCAGTAGTAAAAAAGGAAATAATGCGAAGTGCTATCGCTTGCTACCTGTTTGTACGGTTATAAGCCAATAGATAGAGACATGCATGATTCGCGTTATTTTCTGACAGCTGACTAGACTCCAAGTGACTATAAGCTCGTTCGACGTCTCCCGCTGGCCGATATTGACGTGACTTGCCGCGGAGAATGCTTACACGGTAGAGAGGCCAATCTCTGTAAAGACGTAACACACGTAAATGACAACACATAAACGTTTGTGGCCAATTGAATGGCAGATTATGCTCTGCTGTGTATAAGAAAGTGAAGTTTAGTCTGATACCAAGTGATAACGAGAATTTTGCATGTCTCTACCAATAGATAATCGATTGTTGCCAGTGGGTGTATAGGACTGACAAGTCTGGGCTGCTGCCAGATGCATCTGTGCAATTGACGTACCTCTACCCATCGCATTTTAATCCGAGGTAGGTGGAGCTATTACTACCCTTCATATTTCAAAGTTTTCACGGTATTAAAATAAATCCTAGTTAATACATATAGATAGAGGCACGATTATTTCGCGTATTGATTCCAGGTCAGGTTGAACGTCAATGATGTATACTTCACCGTCACTACTGTGATAGGACGACATTAGTTTTGATAAACATTCGACGAATGGAAACCAGTAATACATAAAGAAATAAATCGTTGCGAACACACGTAATACCTGCGTGTACGGTTAGAAGCCAATTAATATTAGACTAGCCAGTGTGTGTATAGGACTGGGAAGTCTAGGTTGTTACTAGATTGAATACGCAAAGTACTCGTGCCAATACATATAGTTAGAGATGGCGGTTTATCGCGGGAAAACTTAACTGTTTGTTATGTTTCAACGAACGCTAAGCTTATGATAAGTTGACTGGCTTTCGCTTGTGTGTACAGTTGCTTGACTAATCCAGTAAAAATCCCGCTATTGTAATGTTCGATGCCTATTATTGGTCTGCACAGAACTCATTCACACAGCAGACAATATAAATAAATAGACGGGCCTTGAGTATGCATAGGTAGAGACACTGGTAAATAGCGGGAAAAGTTGATTGTTTGCTAGGCTCCAACATGCTATGTATAACACTGAAGGTTTTTCATGTGTATTGGCTATAGTTTATATGAAGCACCTTGTCCCTCTTCAACAGACCCAGTTAGAACTGTACAGTTTTAACACAGAATGTGTGTGATTTGCCAGAACACTGTTCACACGTGTCACGATTGAGATACTATAGTTTATTGGAGACTATGCTAAATATTTTCGCGATTTTCCAGCGTCTCTATGCATAGGACATTGGATTCTAGTGCAGGTCATTGAATTAGGGAATTTTTCCTAGCCCGACTTATTTGACACCTCGTGTAAGTCGCTGAGGCAATAATATAAAGGTAACTAAATGCGGGTCCATCTCACTGTGTCAACGAGAAGATAATAAACAACCGTTGTTTGTTTGAATACACATATATTCTTGCAGTCTAGCCTACAGGTTAGTGAACCGGCGAAATTTTTTCGTCCTCTAGGCCTACCGACTGTTCGTCCACTAGCTGCTACTCGGCGGAACAGAAGACAGCGAACGAATAAACGGGGCTTATGTAGATAGGCATGCGAGGCAGTTAATCTTTGAGGGGGGGGGGACAAGTATATCCAGAGGCCTATACGTAGGGACCCCTGTTTTTCGCGAAAAGAATTTTGCCTCGCTTTGCTTCGGTGCCTTACGAGCACGTCAGCTGTTCTGGTTCGTGGTCAATGATTGGACATTTTAACTGTCAGGAGCCTTGGGATTCTAACGGCAAATAATAGACGTGTGGTGTTGCAAGAATGTAATTGTAATTGGCTCAGTGAAATCAGATACGACTCTTCACATAGACACGCTGCCAATAATCATGAAGCAGAACTGCAGATGTGCACGTAAGACACTGAAACAAAGTGGGGCAAAATTCTTTTCGCGAAAAACAAGGGTCCCTACCTATGCGTTATCACCTCTTTAAAAAAACGGGGGAGGGTTGTTCCTCCCCTGGGAAAGTTTCTATTGCAAAATGTGAAATAGAGGCTATTAAAGCAGTTTTTATGTATAAACTTTAAATATGCTGCAGGTAGGAGTGTTAATATTTTTATGTAATTTATTTTAATTTTACATTTTCTTTTTTTCGGGGGCAGGTCCTCCCTGTCCCCCCGCCGGCCAGGCACGCCCATGCTTGAGTATGCATAGAACAATGGATTTTAGCACGCAGGTCTGTGGATTCAAGAAATGTTGATGTCCCTGGAGCTTGCTCTGACCAAGGCTCTGGGTTAGGCAGTGCCGGTGAGATATGTAAGGAGTTCCCTTGTAACGCAAGTAGATTCAGAGGAAACGTTGACGTGTTAACGTGATAGCCTGGCAGCGGTGACTGCAGGGCGGCTTGCAAACTTGCAGGAGTGGAAGTTGTACGAGTCTGGCGTGTAACTCGGAACTTCCTCGCTAGACTTAACACGTGCGGCGTGTGTCTGCCTGGGGCGGGCTCTGTGATCCGTGAGGAATACACTCTCCGCCCGGGTCCATGTCGACTTTCGAACATACGTCAGGCATTAACTTCCCCGTATACTGTTACATACCCCCGGGTTAAGAGCTCTGATACCTGGCTTCCGCCCAAGCAGTTCAAATTTGGAATGATTGGCTTAATTAACTTATCCTCGATAGTCCAATTTTTAGATAACTTATTTTAATACGGAGTACTTTAAATGAAATTTATGGAATAGTTCCGTTCAAAATTATTAGTACTTGAAAACTTTTCGACACATCAAATCTGAAATAAACAATACTATAAGTATTGACAGTTGTTTTCAAGATGATAATTTACAGTAATTATTATGTAAATATTTTTTCTAAAACATGCCATTTTTGAAATTTGTTATTGTGCTTAACGATGAAAAGAGTTATTACTGACCTTTAAAAATTCAACGTTTTTAATTAATTTTTCGATTATCGCGTTCTGCCTCCCTAGCCCCTCTTTTTCTTCCCTTAATTTGCACACACACACACACATATATATATATATATATATATATATATACACACACACGCGCGTGCAAAACTTTACTGCCGCACGCACAACTCATCAAATATTTATTGCAAACATATAAATGGTGTAAGGGGAGATACGTTACGAAGACAGATATTATATATACATTATACATACAGTAGCTTTTCAATTACAGTATATATATACACATATATAAACAAGTTGCTTATTTACATCCATCCCATTACAATATTCGCTAAGGAAATTTACTCAGAATGTCATCTCCTGGTTAATTGAGAATTATTTTAGTTCCATCATTGATTGTCCACCTTAACCTCTTGTCTGCAAGTTGGGTAGGCAGATCTTTTAAGAGATGTCATCTAGGTAAACGGATTGAGAAAATAAATAAAGTTAGCCATACTGGCGAGCGAGACTTGTGCGTACGTCAAGCACAATGCCGCTTTCAAATATCAAGAAATAAATCGACGCACTGGGGTATCGTTGCGGTAGTTTAATATGTATGATGTATGGCGTAATATCAAACTTATGAAAAGTTATTCTGTGGCAGCTGCAATGTATGTCGATATTTACTATACCGAATATTGATTTTGCTTGCCTCAAACACATTTTGTTGTTACCAATAAAATATTGTGATCGCCAAAAATAATTTCTCGTTTATTTCAGAAAATTTTGTCAGAGACGTTTTTTTTTTAAATACCAAATTTTTATTTGAGTGAACGAATACTTCGCTGATTCTTTTTTATGAATATGACTGGCATTTTTATAGCAGCTGTTTGAAAAAAAAACCAATTTAAAAGTAATTTTAAATGATCCTGAAAACGTGCTACTATTATGATTAGTATAGTTATAAAGCACAGAATTATATTCCTATTACGTTTGTCTGGGCACTTGAACAAGACGTTATACTGGTAAGTTTTGCTAAGTAGGGAAATAAAACCCGAATGGATTAAGAAGCATTCAAACCAAGTTGTTGCCAGAGGGTCAAAATTTCGTGCGCATTAGAACGTGGCAGTAAATGAAGATGCAAACATGAAGACTTGACGTACGTATCTCGAATATCCCCGGCAACTGTGAGATACCTCGTCCTGAGCTTGCAATTAGGCGTTAGTTGTAACTGTAAGTCTAATGTAACTATGTTTACAGACAAACATTTATATGTCATTTCAGGAGTTTGCATGCAGTCCTATGTGTGGCTATATCACGATACACATAAACACATGCTTTACCTTTAATGCAAATGAGGTCAGTAGTGAGAATTGTTATTTGAGTGCATTAATATATATATATATATTAAGCTTAAGAATCATTGAATCAAGTGGAATTACAAATATATTAATTTATTTATTAGTGACGCAAATGTTTTAATATACTTAAGGATTATTTACAAGCATTAACTCATCTATTAGTTTTTTACTTTTCATTATGATTAGATCTTGACGAGAAATTATCTTATTTACCGATGAATTTCAAGCACACATTTTGTTTGAAAACAATCGAAATAATCAGTTAAAGCAAACGTTGGTGTAATTAATGGGATTCTCTAGTGTTTGGCGATAAGCTGCGAAAATCGTTGCTATTGGCTACCAATGGAATTAATGGAAACCAATTTTCTAAAATAGTTGTCCTGTAGATTTTCCTTATGTTAATACGTATTAAACAGAATTTCGAATGAAAGTAGCCGAATTTCAAATCGTTACTGCACGTAAAACCAATATCGACTTTGATGTGAAAGAATTTTATAATATCCCCCCCCCCCCCCGTGACTTCAGCAAAACTTTTTGCTGGATTCAATATTTATGATTCTAAATATTGTAGAGTTTATCTCAAATTACATGCGAATTTTATATTATAACAGGGACATTTGAAAACGTAGATTTGTTTTAAAAGTAACATTATATCTCAGTAGGTCATCGTTGATGACATAACTCGAAATTATAATCAAATATAAATAGCAGAAACAAATAACTTACACATCCACCTCCATTTTTAGTTGATTTATTTTCGTTATACTTATTTGCGATTCATTTATCATATTTTTTTCCAAGGAAATGCGTATAAAACAATTTGGTGTTACCTTTAAGCATCACACTAATTCAATAATTACATAAACTTGGTTTGTGAAAAATTTTTTCACACAAAACATATGCTATTCCACAAAATCGTATTCTACTCTCTATCTAGAAGTAAGTTTACACCGTCGCCCAGAAGTCCGGTTTGGGATACATAACAGTCGAAACCAATTCTGGGAAAGGTATTTACACAACAAAGTGAAACTAGGTTTTCCGTAACTTATGTTTAGTCTATGAAAAATGGTGGAAAATAGCATGGGTCAATACATTTACAAAGTATATTAAAAAAAATTGTCTACGAACGAGAATGCAAAATTAAAAAATATTAAGAAATTTATTTATTCGACGTATAAAATTTATATTTACAGCCATCGTTAAAACTCAGGCAGTAATTGTATTCGAATTCATTAAATCTGAATAAAAGTGTAATTTACAATTAACGAAGGCGATATTATGCTGATTATATGGTTTATGTTTCTCAAATACCGTTGTACACTGTATCACTGTAGTACTTACTACTCATGAAACCCCAGTTAATACCGCACACGAAACCTAACTTTCGTCACGAAACTTCAAACACAAATTCAGTTTTCCTTCAGCAATGGAACATGACTTCTGAGCCGTTTATACCGCGCTCGAACATCAGTTTCCGAAACTGAACATACAGGTGAGCTATAAACGTACTAGGTAAAACGTACAATGGCAACTCTAAAACAAAAGTCTGATTAAAATTAATGTAAATAAAATTTGGCTGTGGCAATGGATGTTCCCCCTCAAATAGGAATGACAGCCTAGTAATTAAATACAGTATCATATCACGAACAGGTATGGTTGAGACATTGGCCTGCTGTAAGAATTTATTCCAACGTCTACCTGGAGCCGTCAATAAGCATGGCAATTAGAAATCAGAAGAGTCAGACCGAAAAGATTACAAAATGTTTAAGTTCTTTTACATGACATCAATTAATGCTTAGATTGCAGAAAGAATTTCAACAAAAAAAAAATAATACTGTTGTTTGTTAAAAGTCTCTATGATAGGAATGAGTATGAACTCGGATGAAACAGACAGGGCCAAATTAGTAACGACAGACACCAATGACAAACATCGAAAAACAATTATTCATAGCCAGGAAGTAGTTGATAAGGGGCCTCCCTAGATAGACTGTGTGTGTGTGTGAGACAGGAGCGGTAAGGTTGCCGTTGACCGACGTATATAATGTATTATCGCCTCTCCGTGCAAGCTACTCAGCTGGCGTGCAGTGCTTTATTATTATCCTTTCTCCTATGGGGCTTTAAGCGGTGACCATAATATTTTATTTATGGGCAGCGTAGTTCAAAGTCTGAGGCTTGTTTGTATAGTTGCGTTTTTTTTAATCCGGTGGTAATATTTACAGATAAGGTACTCTGGAAATCCCATTTTTGGGCATTTTGAGTGGCCAGGAAATTATGTTTCTAATTAACGTGACAAAATATTTAAAACTATAGTGAGATAGTTTGAAGTGTGTGTTCTTTTCGTAGATATACAACTATAATTTGCGGTAAACAGTTTCGTCAATAAAAGAATAGTCGTAACTCGCTGCAACGCGTTTGAAGCGCAGCCTCCCTACAGATAAATACGAATTTGAGGACAGGGTTGGATTATATACAAATCGATACAAGCAATGAACAGCTGACTTTGTGAACTTGGACGTACTGTGGTGGCCGTTGACTCGGCTGGTCTAATACTCAGCGGGCTGTCGACAGAAAACTCCCCTCCATCTCCTACCCCACCCCCGGACCCTATCATCCCCGTATGATCTCTGGATTCCCTAAAAGGGGGACGTGTCCCGAGGGCTACATTCTGGATGCCGCTGTTTCCATATTAAAAGGCTATTTTCGTATGGAAACGCAATTTGTCGGGCAATATAGCAGCGGAGCTAGTTGGCCTGAGATGGTTGGATGGTGGGACGTAGGGGCTGGGGGTGAGTAGGATTTGTCGGAGAGGTTGAGGAAGACGCGAGCCAAGTTCGGCGTGATTACCATTCTGCTTGTTTTACAACTCGGACGAAACAACAGCGCTGGCGAATCAGGCGGAGATATTTTCGGACCATTACTCTTCCGAGTCCGACGGTTTCCTACCGCCTCTAACTGCTGCACAACCCTTCCTCACCCTTCACCTACGGTTATTTCTTACGTTTCTCTTACGTCCAGATTCCTGGGTTTCCCTCGGTCCCCGGATTTTCCCATTGGGAATCGTGCCGGACTATGCCCCTGGTCGGCGAGTTTTCTCGGGGATCTCCTGTTTCCCCCGCTCTTTCATTCTGGCGCTGCTCCATACTCACATCATGTCACCCCTCACCAGCGCCAAAGACGCTGACCAAAATATCTACTTAATCTAGGATTTTCTCACTGAAAGAAAATTATTGTTGCGAGTACCATGCTTGTGTTAAAATAGGGACAACCGTCCAGTTAGATTGTCAGTACTATCTAGATTGTTTCTACAATAATATGTTCTGTAGAAGTAACAATATGTTTTGTAGATGGAGAAAAGAACATCTTTCTTTTACAGAACATATTGTCACTTCCTAACTTTACTGTATTATTCTGTTTTGTAAGTAACGTTATATTCATCCCACTGTAGCGTCCTGTGTTTCTTTGAACTATTCAATATTTTCTTTTGGTTATTCGTATTGAACATTATAATTTTTAATTTTTTGTATTGCGAATTAACATTATTTCTATTGAGATATTAATTTTTTTTATTTATACATATGTTCAATAATGGCAAACGCAGGTTGCTTTTCTCTTATTGTTCTCCTTTACTTGCTTAGTTTTTTGTAACAACATGGCACTGTATTGGAGTAAGCCCAAAATTTTCCCCTTAACCCCTTACCCATTCACTCCTGTAGCAGAAAGCATGCAAAAACATTAAAATCTAACTCTCCAACTGAAAAATGAAGGTATCTAGATGGCTTGCCTTCTGCAAGGGCGATCCTAATTCAATTCCTGGAGTGAGAATTATTCTTGATGAATTTGGTCGGCGCATTTTCTTGGAGATATCCCGTTTCCATAGCAGTTTCTTTTCGGTGCTACTCCATACTCACCTCATGTTATACCTCATTAAAAAACTCTTAATTCTCTAACAAACTGTGTTTTTATTTAAGTAGTGTTTTAGTTAGTTACGGTGCAATAGTGCAAAGGTGGCCAACTTTTCTATGTGCCTTACAATTTTGGCAGGCATTATAATTTAAGTATTCAGTACTACAAATAAATAAGGTAGTATTTATAAAATAAGCTATTTTACTCAAAATTACTAACATGGAAGTCTTAATTAAATTATTTCAGTTTTCGAAAGAATAAAATAAAATTGATATTTTTAAGCGAAAATATATTTGTCTACAATAATTATGTTATTTTAATTTAATCTTTACTTTATTTTGAAAACTTGATTGCGTTTGAGGTTTTTTTTATGAATAGAGTGTTTGTGAAAAAAAAAAAAAACCTTCATAACATAAACTCGTGTCAGTAGCTGGCTGGCACTGTAATGGGGTCCAAATGAAAAGTAGACAATCCTGTATATATCGACCGCAACTGAAGTTCAATTTCCATGAGCTGTTGCATTGTATTTGCGGAGAATATGCTGGTTAATTGTTAGCAAACATTTCTATTTGTGTGCATTGCAAAAATGAATGAATGTTTGATCAACTAAACGGAGGTTTAAAACTCCACGAGACACGTAAATTTTGTTAGTGCAAAACAGTTTTCGACAGCACCTTTAATAATTTACATAATGATCTGTTTATTTAGTATCAGAAGTTCGTTAAATATGGCGCTTTCGCAAACAATGTTATCATGTGTAGTGAACAAATGCACAGTAACTTATTTTACGTAGAATACATTTCTTATTTGAATCTATTAATCATACAAATTACCACAATTTTTAAGTAGATCCAGTTTCTGTATATTCAACTATCTGTTCTGTGACGGTCTGAATTTACATAGATTCATTCAGTTCCTTGCTAAGAAATAAATTCGTACAGTGATCTCAAAAAATCTAGATGTAATGGTAAAAAATTAATGTGTTCCTAATTTCATACCCGAACTATATTTCAGCGAGACATTACAAACTCAAGACGTAAAATCATCTGATACTTACGTAAAAGAGCAATACTAATTTAAGAAATTTAAATAACGAAAAACCGTAAAGCATTATGAAAGACAGTTTATTACAATTTTTTTTTTGCAAATATATTTAGCTGCGTGAGTATTTCGTTCAGCTAAATTGCTTGATTCTATATCCAAAATGCGTAGTTTAGAGTGTTAGACATTGTGCATCCGAAAAACGTCATTCTGAGAAAACACTTAGGGCCGTTTCTATAAACGGCTTTCGAATGACAACCTACTGCTATCCCCATAGAGAAAGCATTGGTGAGCATTTGGTTGTCATTCGAAAGCAGTTTATAAGATACTGCCCTTAGACTACTCAAAAGTTTATACCGAAAACTGATTTCCAGAATAGTTATTTTTAATGGTACCGAGAAACCTTTAATTTCAATTAAATTATTTAAAATTCATTTATGAACCACGCAGAAAACTATTGTAGTTAGTTCTTAATAGTTTATCACTTATTGCCATTTGTGTTAATTTTTAATATAGAGTTATAATATTTAGTTCTGCGTAGCATACAGTAGCATTAATATTTTCCTACGACTGCAATGAAGGGTTTAAATTTAAACCTGGTGCAATATTACTTAACACATATTTACATGTCATAGAATTAAAAACAGCCGGGTACCAGAAACAAATTTGCAATTAGAGAATCCTTTTTACACTGTGATCCGATTAAACTTTTTGAGATAATCGCTGGTGTTTTTTAGCGGACGCAGGAAATCCTCAATACAACGAGATGAATTTTGGAAAGTTTTGTAATGAAGGCCAACTAGGTACCGTAATTAGTGCCTCTCTCTATTCAATTCAGCCGCTTTGTTAAAGGTTCTACATTGACTGGTCAGCTGATAATTCCATTGCCATGGCCCGATGTAGCAGGTCAAGTGAAACAAAAAAACGTTATGCAGGGGAGAAAATAAAAGTGCGGTGTACATTAAATCGGTTAATCTATTAGGGAAACCTTTTTTTTACGACCAGTCTTGCCAAAAAAAAATTTTTCTAATTTCCCTTCGGCTATCGTGGTTATAAACGAGGTCTCACGCAATTTCGTCATAATTTCACTGCACTAGCAACCCCGCTCTGCTGCCATGTGCAGTTCATGTAAATGCAAAATTGTTTTCGCGCTGCAAGGCCAAATTAGAATCGTAAGAGAAATACAAAAATGTGCGAGGTTAGCAAACTTAATGAGGTGTTCGTAGTTGGGTAGTACCATAAATGTTCTTACATTCGTAAAGGGTTGAAATTGCAAAATGAAACCTGATAATATTTTAATCTTCTGCAGATATAGTTCTTTCAGGTTTTCGTCCTTTTGCAACAGATGTTAATTGTAAATGTTTACAAATAATATCAAACGTTTGGCAACGAATCGTTACGCTATTTTAATGTGTACGTATGAGTTATGATAAATGGCAGTTCTTTATTACTGAGCTATAAACACTTAACTGTAAAACGTATCCTACATACCTATATTACCAAGTATCCAACTAAGAGATTTAGTGAATTAACAAAGGCAACAAAGCAGAGTATTGTGTGAACCTACGTAAACTAACATAAAATTAACTCTACGTTTAACAGGAGAGTCAGCCAGTTTTCTTTCTTAACTGTGATCAGAAAACTTCTGGTTAGTTTTTTGGGTCTCAACAGCTGTGACATCCTAGAGAGTGACATGATTTAGGCCGTTTCAAAACAAAAAACAATGACATACAATACGAGGAAACATATATTTTTTGTTTTCCTCTTATAGAGTAGCGTTACAGTTTTTATAAGTAACAATATCAGAACATGACAAAAATGCAATCTTCGTGTGGTTTTTGTAAAATGTTTTACGTAAATCCTGAACTCTTTTAATTGAATTTTGTACATACAAATTTATACCGGAGTTGTTTTTTTTTTGGACTCCGAAAGCATAGTTTCAATTAATTAAATTATTCGAAAAAACTATAAGTTTTATTGTGTACTACTAGTTACGATTGCAAGTACTGATATTCTGGAAGTGAATCACAGTATTTTCCACTATCTGTACTTAAATTACATGAATGGGTAATTTTAAGGTATGTGTTCCTATACGATTCATCCGATTACGACTAAGCTATGTCGAGTTGTGCGTATGCCAGCAAAGGTTTCTGACAAAAAATCTGTATATTGTACAGGAGTGTAAGATGGGCTAGGGGACAGAACGGAGTACCCAAAAGTTAGTGAAATTTGTTTCTATAACTGTCATTTACGACTTATTTAGAAAATTGCAATATATTGTCATCATAATTTATTATTTTTATTATTATCAGTATTACTATTGCCTATTTAAAAATTTAAGTGACAACATTAACTTTAGTTTAAATGTTTTTAATTTTTTAAAAATTTAGTTCGTGAAACGATATTAGAAAGCAAACACGTATTTTTACGAATTATTAAAAATAATTTTAAGTACTAAGAATGAACTTTTGCACAACGCAGAGACATTAAATTGAAAATCACGCAAAACGAAGTTGCAGGCGACAGATTTTAACACTTGCAAAAAAAGTACAAATTAAGCAATAATTTTGGGCATACGGCACTGAAGCAAATGGTGTGTCACAGAAAACCAGAGCATACACACAAACAGACAAACATCCGAAGACATTTGTGGCAACTGGCAGACAAAGGAAAACACGGCATTGACGCGTTCCTGTCCGGGTTTATTTCACACGCTCTCCCCCATTCTCCTTACACAACCGCCCCTCTTCCAACAATTATCTTCGTATCATCGCATTCGTAACTCTGCACGTACCATGTTTGAATTCGTACGTGGCAAAATGTATTCCGTTGAAATCTCTCTTGTTTAGATGTTTAAATAGGTTTATTTTAGATAATTATGTTTCCGTATTTACATTTCTTCATTTCTTCTTACTATGGGAACTTTGGTTGGTGCAATGGATTGGGCACTCACCCTCTACCAAGGCCATACAAGTGCGATTCCCCACGGAGTGAGTCCCCGGATCTTCTGGTGTGGGAATCGTGCAGGACGATGCCACTCGTCCGCCGGTTTTCTCCGTAATCTCCCGTCCCCACCCCCCTTCATTCCATACTCACGTCAGGTCACCCCTCCCTAGCGCTAAAGACCTCGACTTTGAGTGCCGAGACGAAAATATCATCATTCAATTGTTTCCTTGTTTATATATAAGAAAGAAAATTAAATGTGTTTGGATACATATCTACATATACAAACAGAGTCATGTTAAGTAACGAATTACAAGTAATCGAAGTATCGGTTTACTTGCAAATGTGAGGTCAGTTTGTATTACTTTTATAAAAATTTATTTCCCGGAATTGTCAACTGTGAATATATGTTATTATTACTTCGTATCGAAAATTGGAATTCGGAATTTCTCACAAATATATTTCTTTGATCAGCACGACCATGCATGCCAAAAACATTTTTTGTTTCGTTCTAAAGTCACCGTACGTGTCCATTGTCCCCCTTATATATATATATATATATATATATATATATATATATATATATATATAGCCCATGTGTAAAGAGAGATAAACTGACATAGAAGAAGAGAGAGAGAAGAGAATTAGAAGACCCAGCTAGACAGAGAAAAAGAGACGTGTTAAATGTCCGAGTAAGTGTTTTTAATATATATTTTTTTAACGTAGGATCTATTCGATATTCAAAACAACGTTTGCGGCCACGTGTGCTCAGAACGTTGTATACCACCATAACGCTTGTGTTTTACCAATTACATATACTTCCGTAGTATACAACAAATGTGGGAAGCAGGGGTGCATAGTTACGGTCTACTGGCGTTGTTTTTATAATAATATTCAACTCAGAATTAAAGATATTATATATATGTACACAACACACACGTGTATGCATCACGTGTAAAAAGAAGTAGTGGTTTATTTGTAGCAGGACTAGTCTGTACTCTATAACGTAGAGAAAAACAGTTACGCGAGTGTCAGGCTTAAACTGTGCATTGTTTCACGTTTCCTTTCTGCGTAGTTCATGTTCGGCGAGTAAAAAAAAGTCGTGTGAATCGTTTGCAATGGGGTTTTATTACTGAGCACTTGAAATTCCAGCAGCTTTCGTCACCGCTTGAAACGATCCCATTGCTTTATGTACTGCGTGTGTTGCGTACTGTGCTCGGCACGCAGTGATTGGTTCCTGCCTGCTGACAAGTGTGACGTGTACGAAGTGTGCAGTTCTCCTGACCTAGTCGGGTCTGAATGCGCAGTAACGTCTCTTGCCGCTTTTACGTGTCCATATTTTTATTCTTTGTGTTCATTTTGTTCTTTTATCTAGAGGAGGATAATCAATAGATAATAACGTTATATTAATGCCATGTTCCATCCTTTCTGTTTGTTTCACAATAATAATTATTTTTCCTAAACTGCAGCAAATATAAAAAAACTGTTGCACAGTTTTGTTAAAAATTGATTTTACTATATAGGCTAATTTTATTTACATACAAAACATGTATACTCGGCTAATTGGTATATTGACGGAAATGTACTTCTTCGCATACTTAGCTGAAACCATTGCGTATTTTGTCTTGAAAAAATAATCGTCGTAATAAATGGCCGCCATTATAAAAACAATCACATGATTAACGAAATATACAAATGTTAGGCCAGTACACTAAGTAGTGTGTGTGTGTGTACTAAGTTTAACCAAAGTCGAGAAAAATATTTCCTCACATATATCAAATTCTCCTAAGTATAATAAAATGACTATCGTTTTGAAAATATTATTTTAAAGAGAACAAAAACTCATTCAGAAGTGAAGTAAAATTTCAAAGCTGTATTTGTGAACCAAGGTTATTAAAAATAGGAAAAGAAAATATTTCGGTTATGTAAAAAAAAACCCTCCTTAATGGAAAAATTACCACAGGCTGAATAAACTACACAAATGTTAAGACAGTTTACTAATTTATACATGAGTATTAAATTTAATGAAATCCAGAAAAATAATTCCCGAGACATGACTACGCTCAAAATATAAGATTGACTGCCATTTTGAAAATGTGAGAACAGGATAAACAAAATACACAATTTAAAGTCAGCTTCGTATGCAATATATGCGTACCAAGTTTAATGAAACAAAAATAAAATTTTGTTTTACTATAATAAAAATATAAAAGGACCTCAATTTTTAAAATTCGAACACAGGATGAACGCAATACACAAAAATATTGTTAGCATCGTATGTAGTATATGTGTACCAAGTTTGATAAAATCCTCAATAATATTTCCCAAGATGTGTAATGGTTTTGAAAATTTGAACAGAGTATGAACGAAATACACAAAAGTAATGTCAGGTTTGTATGCAATGTAGGACTACCAAGTTTGAAAAAAAAAAATCAGAAAAAAATGTTCTAAGATATATAATACTATTCTAAAACTTTTTATTTGGCCGCCATTTTGAAAACATGAACAGGGCGTAAGATAACTACGTAAAAGTCAAATCAGGTAACCAAGTTTCATGAATTCCAGCTTACTGATCCAAAAAAATTTTATGAGACACACACACACTATGGAAAGTAGGGTAAGCATTATCGTAACAACACCAGAAATGATGGATATAGTTGAAATGCATTTATGTTCTTAACTAACAGTACTAACCCAATAGTATTAAATATAACAACAAATCTTTTTTTTGTAGAAAGCATTTTTAATAACTCTTGTGCATAACCACATGAACTGATGTTTTAAATATTCATTCCGGTGTAAATAATCATTCATTTGAAGATTCTGAAATTAATTTTATTATAGTCGCACTAAACAGTTAATGTCTTTACTGAAAGTAACAAAAAAATAATTATCTAAAACATATATAACAACGAGTGATTTTCTAATAAAATGAAATTGAATGGCATGCAGTAGTTAAGGTTGATACCGTCGAATGATTTAAATTTTCGCTACGCATTTCATTATTTTATTTCTTATTTTAGAACTTGTAGTATTAACACCTCATTTTCTTGGCCGTCTATTGCTCTTACAAACTCCGGAACTGGTTCGGATCAATACAAATTTCTCAAATATAATAGTGTGATGTTTCAAGGTATCCCTTTTAAATTTATTATCTGCGTATATTGGTGGTAGCATAAGACTCATAATTTTGCGAAACTTGAAAAGGTTCTTTATATTGGCACATCAAGTCCGTAAAACTAAAGTTATTAAAAACGAAGTGTTTGGTATATGCATCATTGCAGCAGTCAAAAAACACAGAAAACAAAGAAAGGGAAAGTACAGAATGTAAAAATAGTTTTCTTTGTAGTAAATAATACTTGGAATATCATTAGTTTGTTAAATAAGATATTGCTGTACGCTAAAAGAAAGTTTAAGAAATGTACCTTGGTTGTTACCAAATAAACTATTTAGAAGGGTTTCTTCCAGAAAAATGTTATTTTCTTTGTAGAACGTAACAAATTTTTTTTTTCGAAAGTTTATAATTAAAAAAAAGTTAACATTTCTTAAAGGTAAGTTAATACAAAATTATTTTACTGGAAGCAGAATTTTTGTTAACATTGCTTCATAATCAAAACAAAAACTTTATTTCCACAAAGTTAATTTGAAACGGTTCATAATCAAACATGTTCTATTCGCGACAATGTATGCGGCATGACAAAGAAAGGGTTTTTACAGTGTGTATAACTGAAATTGCGCATTTCAATCATGAATTCCCATTGCAATAACCTTTTATAGGAATGAGCTGAAGTAATTTTTGGGTTATGTGAAACAATTCAATAAATTATTTTAATTTAAATGCATCCTCTTATACTGTTGTTTAATAGAGAAACGTAAAACTAGTTATCAGAGAACACTGTGAGTAAATGTTTCTTGGCAACAAGAGCTAAACCGCCGGGGTTAAATAATTAGCAACCTATTAAACAGGGAATATAAACATACTGCTGAATTTTCATGTTCCACGCTGTATTGGAAGGCTCATTGGCTAGCTCAGAAATATGCTTTATTTTGTTCTGAGCTTTACGGAAAGTGAACAAATATTGCTACTTCTGCTGATTAAACTAACGAGCTAATAAATAACGTTCGCAGTGGTAATAAAACAGAGTGGTATTGTAAATTCACATCTCAGTACTAAAACACCAAGTCTTGTATTTGTCTGTCTCCCATAAATTTTCGAATATTTTACAACCAGTGGTATTTAAACAAAATATTGTCTCTAATCCGAATCTCAAATAAAAAAAGAAGCTTTTTAGAAAATGGAAATTTGCCCATTTATATTCACGGAGATAACATATTCCATTTGATAACTACACTACAAATTTCATAGATGGTATCATAAAAGAGAACCTGTTTAATTAAAAAAATATTCTTGCAATTATTTCCTAAAAAATTTGAAATCATTTAGAGTTATAGTATCATACTCTTACCTTGCATATTATACGTTAATGTATTAATGTTGAATAATTCAATTAGACGAATTCTTTTAAAATGTGAATGCTCTCCAGGAAATTGATTTATAATGCGCTTTGAATATAAAAATTTCGGTTCCAGGATCGTAATACGAACCATAAATTTACCACCATAAACGTGCAGAGAAACTTAGTAGATTTTTATGACTTGGTGAGTCTATTCGTAATAAAAATGCCTAGTTGTAGAAATAAAGTTTTGATAATTGTATCAAGTACCGAAATGTTCCTCATTTAGCTTCGTCGAAAATATATATTTCGCATTCATTTTCTAGCTCCGTTGTCTTGTTATGCCACGTGTTTGTGTTAAAGGAATCAGTGGAAACCATTTTCATGCTGAACTGAGTAAGTAGTTTCGAACAACATATGAAATATACTTATTTGTAGACATTTAACAGAGTCTACTTCTGAACGAGAATGTATTTACACCCAGAAAATATCGAGAGGGAATCTAGTATGAGCACGTTGTTTTGCTGTCGTGATGAAAAAAAAAAACTATTGTGTCGATAGAGTCTAATAGAACCATATACTGGGCTCAGAACTTCTCTTGAAGAATAAAAATCCTTCAACATATCTTGTATTCAGCGTCAATTGATAAGTTGGAATTTTAAGGGAGACTACGGTATGCCTTGCTATTATTTTCGACGTCTAAACGACTATCTTCCGTTTCGAATATGACCCATTTTTTCAAACAACTCTCTCAACCTGATTATTTCAAAATTAGTTGACAACACTAACGCTGTTGTTTTGCTAGTAATATATAACTTATTTATTCAGTACGTCCTTTAATGGATACTTGATGTGTAGTTCAGCAACTATGTCGGTAATTCAGCTATCAAGAAAATAATTTCCTGGAATTTACAATCGCCTCTTCAGTGTTAAAATTACTGCTGTCTCCGCTTCAACGCTTTGTGTAGTTTGTGTGACACATCGTAGTATTTTATCAAACTAGATTACAAATATATATATATATATAATTTACACGAAAAAATCCCTAACGCTGGGTCAACTGGATAACTGTTGCGGTACATTTAATTTTGGCTGTTAGTGAACTGTAAACAGATAGTGTTGCTGTTGATAATATTTTTTTTTCTTTTTAATTTGACGGTAGGGACTTCTGAAACAACATTAGTAGAACCCGGAAAATTTCGCGGATTCAATTACCTGTATGTTAGAATGCACTGTCCTGTGCGTACTCAAGCCCCTGCCATTTGTCCACTAACTGCTACTCAGTGGAACAGCAGGCAATAAACGAATAGACGGGACTTGAATGTACATAGGACAATGCATGCAGGTAATTGAATCCGAGAAATTTTCTGGGCCCTAAACATTAGTTAATGCATGAATGATAGCTTTTACACTTATTTCAGCTTTAAATAATATACAGTCGCGAAGACAGTAATTAGTGCTTTTGTTGCAATAATAAAACTTCAGCATGCTCGTTGAGCTACATTGATGTAATATAAGAATAATATCGACATAACCTGCATAGAAACATAACGTTGGTGAAAGTTTAGTTACAGCAACATTAGTGTTTTGTCTGTATATATTGTAGGAACCAATTCGTTACGTAAAAAAATTAAATAAAAATCTTGTGTTTGCGGTGAACCTGGTTTGATTCTGGATAGTCATAATAATAACACCATCCCATAACTTTTTGTAAGTTTTCCAGCCAAACGCTAGAAGGGTTACTTAAAAATAAACATTACCAAATTTCTTGCAGCCAATGAGTCGTTAAAGCTTTAACGGCTTATTTGTCATGTTTGTGGAATTTAATTATTTTAAACCCAAGTTATGGCAGAAACAATCTCCAGTTCTGTTGTGAACAATTTTAATTTTACATGTTAATCTATTTGTGAAAGTAGAGTATTGATTTTTTGGCTAGTAAGTTAACCAACGAAATTGCTTCGACTAATCGCATTAATGCACAATACTGTAGTCAGCATACTCAAAACGCTTTCATCATAACTCGGAAGGTGAGTTTACAATACACGCTGTTGTTAAAGATAATCAAGTGCTATTGTAAAATAAGTAGAAATGGCGTAACGTCTTAAAGCTACTACCTAACAGTATCTATATTTCTGAATAATGTGCAATGTTGGTGATACATCCTTGCATGAGTATCTCTGGTTGTAAATAAGTTCCATGCATCTGTTAACAAATAACGTACAATACATATGGAAAACAATTAATAATGCGAGGTACACAGAAAACTGTAAAGAACAATATGGCGTATACAGTAGTTTAGCATTTGAGACTGTTGAAAGATTAGTCTCTGTGCCACCTTCAGCGACTGAGAGTAGGTAATTTATTCCTTAAAATAAACAATTTTTTTTTTAAAGATTTTCTTTAATGAAAGAAAATTACTTTTTCCTAAATGAAGCTTATTTTGAATCACTCCTTCAAACGACTTTATCACAAATAATACAGCTGAACTATTTTAATAGCAACACGTAATTTTGGTTACACTTAGAATATATTATATAGAAACGATTTCTTTGCGGCAAAGTTATTTTAACAATGGTTCATATTTATCGAGTTTTCTATTGCCACAAAAGATCCATTTGTATTGTCTGGCGGAAACGCAGTAATTGATTCATGAATGTAGGTCGAAGAGGTCTTATATCACTATGTGTGACAAAAATGTTTCCATCTAAATAACATATCAATATTGTGGGTGGCAACTCAAAACACGTCGAGGAGACAGAATAGTCATTGGATTTATACTTAGTTTCGGGTGCGCTACAGTTGGCATCTGTTCAGTGCTAATTAAGCTGTATTGTAGACAATTTGCCTAGTATCAGTACTATAAATTTCGTTCATATAATCGGCTTAGTGTTGTAGATGTTTGACTAACATAAAAAAAATGCTTGTCAAATTGCGGAAAGAATGTCCAAGACTCCAAGACATTGTTTGATTTTGACAAGCATTTTTTTTTACGAAGAAAACCCATTTAACTTTATAAACAAATATTTTCACAATGGAAATTTTTGTACATTTACAAAAGTACGTGGATTTACAAAGAAATGCCTTGTTACTTTAAAAAATAAAAATCAGGGCAGGAACTGACGCTGTAAGTACAAGGAAATTCCTTTGTAGTGTTACGAACTTTACTTTTGTAACTTTATAAACGAATGATTTTGCAAAGAAAATCTTTGTAAATTTTACAAACTTTTATAATGTATTTTTTTATACTGGCGCATCAAAGTAAAAATTTTCATTTTACGCTGCCATGCAAATAGTGAATACAAATTGACTTAATTAAGTGAAATAATTCACAGTGAAATAACATCCCACGAGCTATGTAATAATACGTTCAAAATAATCCAGTAAACTATTCTCGTATTACAGAAATGCTGAATTGGCAGAATTAATAGTTTTTCACTGTTTTCATGGTAGTGTAACAAGCACATTTTGACTATTGATTCAATGTTTCGAAAAACAATGAGAGCTAGAATCTTTTGTTTGTGGAAGATGTACTCACAATTATCGTATGCAAAACTTAACATTATGTTATGAAAATATAACGTTATGATATTATCGCGTACAAACACCTTTAACCTCCGCTCTTCATTACAACTCGCAAGTTTACGTACGTGGGGCGGGTTATTATGTAACTTTGCAACAACAACAACAACTTTGCAACTTCGAACGCCTAAGACCCGCTTGCAGGCAGACCTCTTGCAGGCATAGTTCCTCCCTCAGTTGGGTTTCTCAGCAACTAAGTCTAAGAGCCAACCTCACCCTATCCCTTCCCTTGAAACCATCCTTCATTCTTCTTTCAGGAAGTCTGCTGCGCCGTCTCCCGTGGCGCGAGCCGCCATATTAGACAGAACCGCGGGGCGTGATTTAAAAGCCCATACATACCCTTCTCCCTTTTCGAGGCGAGACGTCACCTGTGACGTTATCAAAGTTAATTAAAACACTTTTTTTTTTAATCCAGCGGCCGGTCGGCGGCCATTTTAACGGCGGCAGGAAATTAAATTCCTCCCTCGTTACCTCAGAGTCGAGCGAGGCGTAAAATCGGGCGTGATAATTTGGTTCCCCGTGTTGAACACGGGGTCCGTGTTGCCCCGGGGGGTTGGGACAGGACTGGGGGGGGGATGGGGGATAGAGTGTATGCTGATGGGTGGGTGGACATGTTCCGGGTCATACCAGGTCGTGTGAACGTAAACATGACGATACATTGGACACGAGTCCTCCAACGCTGTTTCAAGTGCGAGTCACCATGTGACAAACGACCCTCGTTTCCTATACCAAGGGGTGAAAACTAAACCATTTTTTTGTGTATCGTGCAATGCCGTAACGTGGTCGTGTTCCTAGGTGTGGGTTTTTGCAACGACCATATGCTTTGAGCACATGGTAGTTGTGTTGCAAAGACCGAATTGTGTAACTGGAGGATTCGTACCTAGTCTCTTGTCTGATGTTGGCTGTAGAGTAGACAACTTAGTGATATGTACAGTAATTTATCAAGGACTCGCTCTTAAGTTTAGCAGTGGTTACGAAAATATTTTTTAACGCAAATTAAAACATATATCAACAATTCATTCTTACGGCTTTAACACTTATATATCATCGCTTGTGTATTAATTTTTCTCTTGCAATACACCAAACGGATTTTTAGATTTTTACACCTGAAATATCACGTATTTTGTTGTCAATATAAGCCAAAATGAAATAAAATAAGTTTTTGCTAGCAATCGATACATTATTTAAAAAAAACCCTCTTGAAAAATTGTGTATCATCTGACTGTGCACAGTCTCAAATTTTTCCAAAGAATTTGGTTCTAAAATATTCGGGTTATTTTGCAATTGTTTGAAATACACGTAAGATCATTGCCTTAAGGGGCAGAGCTAGATGCTAAATTTTATCTATCGATTTTGTGGAGTAACTTCTGTTTTTTAATATTTTTGGTAAATGTGGCATAGTTGAGGCATAGAAGATATTTGTGATGAATTTTGGAGATCATAATATAGTGTCTGCATGTTCATTGTATATTGGACTTGTAAGCATTCTGTAATTTCCTTGCAATGATTCTGCATGACTAATAAATGAACGAACTCATTACAATTTATGTCAAGTAGTTTATCTAGAACATATCCTATGTCTTGTCAAAGAGAAAATCTTGATAATGCAAATAGAATAAATATTGTGGCTCTAAAACAAAATTGCAATATAATTATCTAACACTTCCCCTTGAGGGCATTGGTGTATGGAAAACAGAAGAAATGGTTACACTGCACAGGGTTCATTGTAGAGTAACCACAGTGGTTGCCAATTTGACGTCACTTATCCTGACAGCAAACATGATGGTTGCAACTGTATTTATGAGGCGTTTGTGAGAATATCAGAGGGAAGTTGACGCACGCTTTCTGAACGACCGCTCCTGAACACGCGTTTTATGTTGTGTATTAATCAGTATGGAAGATAAATAAAATAAAGGATTATTTAATAACTTGAAATACTTATATTACTGAACTGAACATTAAGTAATAATTAATAAATATGCAATGTAATTATAATAACACAACCGAGGTAGAATTTTCAAAATGTTTCAAGTTGAAGCCTATTTTTGAGTTTAAATCTTTGCGTCGGCATGCAGAGCTCATTTGTAGTTCAGTGACAATGCATATAACACATTGATTGATTTGTGTTTCAGGTGTAGATATATTCTTTCCTGTGACTCGATGTTACGTCATTTATCTGAGGTTCCATTAAAAATATTTTTAAGCACTTTGATTGCATAACTATACATCAGTAAGGCACGTGAAATTTAATTTCGAATTTTTCGGGGTAAGGAAACCAGTACAAATACTTTTCGTATTATTACAGCCAATTACATAAATAACTAAGGTATTTCCCAGGATATCCATGCATGTAGCTTAAATTAGCTTACAAGTGCATGACTTCAAGCAAAAAAGAATGCTTTTTTACGTGTATTGAATTGTAAAAATTAAAATTTGGCGAGACTGATGATAATATCGACTTCTGAAATTGTGTTTCTCAATATTGAGTAAACAACGTAGCCGATGTTTCCTCTGTTCTACACTCTGCATGTTTATGATAGCTACTTTTTCCGTTGACGTGAGAAAATATGCTTTTATGTATTTATGCAGTCCACATTCTCTTAATCTCTTTCGTTTTAATTGATAAGTTGTTAAAAACCTTTATAGTGCCTGTGTAGAAAAATTAGAGTATATATTAAAACATATTTGCAATAAAGTTACGTAGCGGTTTTACGTTGTTGGATCTTGTTTGGGTTAAAAAATAACAATTTTCTCGAAAGTCGCGAAAATCGGGTTAATGCCCTTAGGGGCACTGCCTACCACGGACTTCGATTCAATTGTAATTTGCCGGTAAATACGTATTCTTACGAAACTACTCCAAATGTACCTGCTGTGCTAGTGATTGAATAGAAAAAACAGTTCAGACCAGGACTGAATGCTATTGCTGAGATATCATACACATTAAAAAACACTGTCTGTAAGCCCTCGAAGATAGCTAAAATGGCCTTTTTGGAATGCCGTACTTTAAAATGTCCTAACCGGAAGTATGCGAAACTTGGTTAAAATATTGCACTGAACTTACTTACAGACTTTCCACAAGTAAATTTATAAGGTTACCGTTTAAAGTCCAACAGTAAAAATAGGATCGGCAGGAGTCTTGCGCGTCAGTTCAATGCTTAGCTAGCTGTGGCGATATAGTATCTATTGCACATGTTAAGGTCGCCCTTGTAGCTCCGTAGCTGCTGAGTTTCTAATGTGCAAAAATCTTCTGTGTAGGTGGCATTCTTAAGAGTGTATGGTAGATAAATAAACGCTGAAAACATCAATTGATTTCTACCCTTTTTCGAATCCAATATGGCTAAAATACTCAATGACAATCCTAGATAATGGTATTTGCCAACTCTGTGAGTAAATATTTATCCATAATTACTAATTAGTTACGCGTGATCTCTTGCGCCGCAGTTAAGTGCACGAGGTTCCGGCGTCAGAGATTGTGCCTCGGAAGTTCGTAACACTGGAAACAATTTTGTTTAAGAAATAGTCAAAGAATATTGTCTAGGATTGCTATTGCTTAATTTTCGCAAATTGGCTTCAAGAAAACTACAGTTATGGATTAATGCTTTTAGCGTTGAATTATGTACCAGGCCGTCTTAATGTCGCCGCCTACCCGCTCGCGAGAGGCTCAAAAGCGACGGAGCAGTAAGGTCGACCTTGAAGCGCGCATCAAATGCCGCGTCGCCTCAACGAGCCAAGCGCTGAACTATCGTGCAAGGTTCCCGCCGAACGGTTTTTACTACGGGACACTAAGCGGTGACCATATAATTTTATTGGTGGAAAGTCTAAAACTAAATTCAGTGCAGGTCGCAATCTGAGTTTCACACACATCCTGTTAGTATATTTCGTAGTATGTAAATCTGAAAAGGCCGATTTTAGCCATGATGGAGGGCTTGGAAACTGTATTTTAAATGAGCGTGGCGTCTTAAAAATGAGGTTCCGATCTAGTCTGAAGTTAGTTTTTTTTTCGTACGTTGGCACAATGGGCACACATGGAATATTTTCGTAGAAAAAACCTGTTTACGAACACATTGCAACGCATTTGAAGTGTGGGGTAGGTAGCCACCTTAAGGCAGTCAAGTGATATGTTGAGCTTTCGTTGTTACAAGATTACTCGAAAAACAAATGCTCATCGCACATGAAGTCTGCTTAGGAATAGCATTTTAAAAATTGCAAACTTATTTCAAGTACCCCACTTCTCACTAAAAATATTTTCTAGCGGCTAAATATGTCGAAGATAGTTGTTTTTGCGGTGTTTTTTAGATATGTAAATCCTGGCTAAGAATCAAGGAACAAGTGTGTGTAATACACTTTTCTCTTTACTTATACGTCGTAAAATAACAGGATTGTCACTGAAAGTCTCATAAAGGGGAGTTGTTTGCTATAAGACAGCATGTTAAGTTCGGAGACTTGTGCCTCGACGCTAAGGTGTCCATGGTATGTAGTCCTTTATGATTCAGCATGTTTAGACCAAGGCAACACCCTTAAATATGTCCTTCTTTCGCAGGAGTTGACGTGGAAGGGATCGGTCAGGATGTTATGTGGATTGAAGGTAGGTGGAGAAAGTTAGTTGGTGGGGCAGAGTATTGGAGTGGGGTTATAAAGGTGAGAGGGGTTTGCCTGCAGAGAATGTTGGTTGGAAGGGAGGGTTGGGCGTAAAGCTGCGTGTTTTGACGAGTCGCCTGGGCGAGCAGTGTAAATATTTCAGCAGCGGCACAGCGGCGCATCCTGTGTAGGAGGCAGTCCAGTCACGCGCCAGCTACCCTGGTGTCCTCTCTGTCTCTCTCGCTCTCACTACATCACTCTCTCTCTCTCTCTTACCCCGGCAGTGCCGCAGTTCTCTCGACTGCAGGCAAGCTACTGTGGCCGGCACACGCCTGTGCATAGGGGAAGTAAAGTATTCAAGAGTGGACACTGCCATGTTAACCAACGAGCCGCTAAGAAAGATCATCATTCACCGGCAACTTCGGAAACTAAAACTTTTAGTTCACAGGTTGGCTACACAAAGACGTTAGCTAACCTGTTCAAATGTTTGGGAAAGTAGAACACTTGCACACCCCCTTCTGCGCGAGAATAAACAGAATCGCTAGTATTTGTAGAACTGGGGTACCTCCTGATCTCCCCCATTATTATAAAATGCAATTCGGATTCTCCCATAAACACCAAAACAATTTACAATTCGTAGTGCAAGGTTATCGTAGAACTTTTTTTCCTATGGGACTTAATGACCCAAAAATTTTATTTTTGGATAGTATGAAGTAAAATGCGATGCGCGTATCTCATTTTGCATTTTTCATAGCTTGTCAAGGACAGGTCTCAGGCAGAGCGACAACAGAACGGCCCGGCTGAACACGCTCCGACCTATAAACATTCGGTAATCGTGCTCGAGTTCCAGCAGATATACTAGGGGCTAATGTTTGTGAAACAGTCGATAGCATGGCCTAACCTGCGCGCGCATATCTTCCCTTCTTGTGGTGCTTACCCCGCTTCACCGCGCTCATACACGTACAGACACATGTCTGCCGGTTACAGTACAGCTCTTTCTCCACACAAGCTGGAATAGTACGATGCACAGCGATTCTGAAGTCTTTGCACAGTTACCTTCTGATTAAGAGCCATGAGTACTTGGTTCATGGATGAAGTTGTATCGTATCACACTAATATTTTTTTTTTTACATTAAAAACCGCTTAAATTATTCCTATTGCGGATACCTACTAACAGAAAACACACTTCAATCTACACTTACCACTTGTTAACAATTCGGCTCGCTTGTTGGACACATGGTTTCCGGCCTTCTGAAAATGGCTAACAACAGCTTCCTTAGACTTCTGTAACTCTGAAAATACGACGTGTATGAAAAATGCAAAATGAGATATGCGCAATGCCTTCTATTTCATACTATCCAGAAATAAAAATGTTTGTGTCATTAAGTCCCATAGGAAAAGAGTTCTACGATAACCTTGCACGCCAGTTTGGCGCGCTGTGAATAGAAGCGATATGTCCTTCGTCGAGTGTGGTACTCTGGCTCTTATAGCTCTGCTGTTCCCATGCGCCAGGCACGAAATACGGAAATTTGAAAATGGCACACACTCCTCTTAAGATGATCCTCTAGCAAGATGTTTTACTCAAAATCTGTGTTTGTACTTAAAGTAATTGGGTTTTACGTCCCGTCCATAGCGAGGTTATTATAGACGGAGACACGCAACTTGGTACAATGACAGCAGCTGGGAGAGGAGTCGGCCATGACCTTTGTTAAGGAACAATCCCAGCATTCGTCTGGCGTGATTTCGGGAAACCATGGAAAACAGAAATCAGGATGATCTGAGCCGAGTATCGAACCCGGGCCCTCCCGAAATTAAGTCCAGCACTTTCTCATTGTGCCACATCGCTCGGTCAAATGTCCACTATTATCTGATCTGCGAACACTGTTCCTCTCCAGGAAAAGTAACAAATATATAAATATATATCTGTAGCCCCAATCTTTACCGTAGTCCTGTTGCATGTCATTGTAGAGAAATAAATTGTAAAAATGCCTAATTTTGGCATTTTGAGAGCGTTGACACTCAGGGCCGTATTTATAAACGGCTTTCGAATGACAACCAACTGCTGTCCCTGTAGAGAAAGCATTGGTGAGTAGTTGGTGGTCATTCGAAAGAGGTCTATAGTTTCGGCCATCAGTCTCCTGAATACACAACACTGAAATACATTCTGGTGTCTTTTGTCCAGTCCTTGAGCTTTTGACTCATACAATAATACCACACTGTTGCAGATCTGCGGGCTGTAAGAACGACTCTTACTTATCTCATCACTTCTGTGTGCAAGGCTCTCACCTGTGTCTGTCTTCCTCTTCTGAACTTCTATACGCAATAGGAAACTTATTTTTTTTTTCAATTTATGCTTCCGCTGTCTTTACGTGTTTACTCCAAACCCAATACAAACGTAAAGATAAAGTAACAACGGGTTACAAGCAATTGAAAAACATATTTTTTTCAACATTTAAGTTGGCTTATAATTTATTACATATACGTCATGAAAGCATACCAAGCGTATCACTTAAATATTCCGAAAATTAATCCACTTGTTTAAAAATAACTACAGTAAATAGGCCTACAACACTTTTCAGATTCAGAAAGAAAGCATCGTCATATATTTACACTTCACTTATGACACACTATTTGCAATGTTTTCTCTAGTACATTTGAGAATCATCAGTATATATTTTTTCATGAAATCCTAGTACCGCAAAATGAATCAATCCTTAGCAATAAACATTTTTCAGTATAACACACCTATCTATTGGCCCTCTGCAAACGGCGATCTTAAGTTCAACTTTACATTTTCAGTGTATCGAAAAAGGAAAATAGAGGTCGTAAGAATATAGGCTTAACCGAGTCTATTGCGTACAACTCCATAAGAAGCAATGCGTTGAAAGCTATCGTCAAGTTAAATGCTTAAGTTTTCAGTGATATAGCCACCTTAAGCAGGTGTACCTTGCCTGTAAAATTTAATACAAGAGTACTACACAAATGTTTATAATAATGAGTTACGTTGGTACACAGAACTATATATATTTTTTAATTTGTTGACGACCATGGTAGGAACATAAATAACCATTTATGTTTTAAAATAAAATATGTATTTCGTAAATTAGAAGCATATACCTACTATAGAATGACAGTAAGATAACTAGTTTTATTGATTGTCGTACTCTACCTTCTCATTTCGCATAATGTGTTTTTATACATATTTTGCAAAAATTATTTAAACACAAAAAAGTAAATTGATTTAGGACTTTTTACAGTACTCAGAAAAAAAAATGTTTTCCTTCTATTTTACTGGTGTATGATGATTCATAGTTGTTATTACTATATAAACGATAGATTGTAATTTTTTATGGTGTACATTTTTATAATTAAGGCGGTTGCCTATGTAGACTGCGTTTGTGTGTGTGAGGCAGAAAATCGATAAAGCGCAAAGTCGCCGCCGGCAGACGTGTGTAACGCAGTTTGACCTCTACGTGCAAGCCACTCAACTGGCGCGTAGATCTGTACTAGTGTTCGTTTTCCTACGGGACATTAAGCGGTGACCATATCATTTTATTTGTGAGAAGTAGTCTATAGTTTAAAGTCCAACGCGTGCTTCTATTTGTGCGTTTTTAGATTCTGGTTTCTATAATCCCAGATACGGCCGTCTGAAATGCCGTTTTTAGCCATTTTGGGAGGCTCGGAAATCATATTTAATACAAGCGTACCGAATCTTTGAGCTTATCGCGTCATACACTGACGTGTGTGTTCTCTTCGTAGACGAACCATTTTGAAGCGCGCTGAGTAGTTCCGTCAAAAAATGAATACTCGCAACTTGCTGCAACGCATTCCAAGCGCAGAGGGAACCTCCTTAAGAGGAAAGACGTGCATTTTAAAGCTATTAAAGTTCGTGAACCTAACCATCATTTTATTAATGTATTATCATTTTGTTACGGTACGTGTGACAATTTTATTTTTAAAATGTAATGATAGTGCTAAATTAATATTTTCCATCTAAGTTCAGCAGTGCAATAATTACTGCTTTATTAAAACAGTGGAGTAAAATAAAACAGGATATCTTCTTTGCAAAACTCAGTCCTTCATAACTCAACCTTGGAATTTTTATCAGATCATTGTATCACTCACACGAAACAAAAGGGTCAGTACCGTCAACCACATTACTTTGCAATGGAACAATATTATCATACAGTAATTTACGGAATGTATCTCATCTTGTTAGATACCCAACATTCGTAACCGTATTATTGGTAGTACAAGGCACTTCTTCGTACTGTAGTTGTACAAAATTTTGTAAACGTTAAAAATTTTTTCTTGTAAAATTATTAGTTTTTTATTGTTAATAGGATTTTGTTCGCAAAAAAAAAAAACTTAAAAAAATGTGCAGCCTACCAGAATCATAGGTTCGGCGGAAATCACTTATACAAAGATCATAACCACTGGAAAGCATTTTTATGGAATAATGTGAATGTTCATATTAATTACGTACTTAAAAATAATTAATTATTTCTGAACTCTACGTTGAATGTATACAAATAAATAAAGACTTAGCAGCAAGAAGTTATAATAGTGGTCTAGGTGTAAGATGCGTGGTAGCTAAGCGTAGGGAAAGTGGTTCGATACATGACACCTCCAAAATTTTTTTTATTTTCAAAATAATTTCATGTAAACATTATTTATTCAAAAGTTATTTGATAAATAAGTTCAGTGTTATTTATGAAGTACAATAAGTATTTTATTTTTTTCCGTATTGAAAGTACAACTACAAGGCCTTGTAATTTTTCATACACTTTGTTTTTATTACAAGGATAACCGTTGTAGTTTTACATGGGATTTCTTTTGCAACTGGGTTTCCAAAGATTTTCTTTGTAAAAGTACAATTTTTTTTACAGTGTAGTATGTTTGATTCTAGTGAGTTAAAAACACATAGAACTATTTTGGCTTCTAGCTATTGTTATTCATATCATGTAATGTAGCTTGATGTCCCAGTGAAGAATCTCTTTGTAAGACTAGTCTTCTTCTGTTCCTTGGGGAATATATGGCATCTGTTGAATGTCCGAATTTTTTACAGTTATGGAACAATGTTTTGTGGATAGGCCTATACTAAGGTGTACGGAAGAACTAAACTATGTCTGTACATGCTCTTTGAAATATTTGTGCAGTGGGAGGTCACGACTGGATGTAGTTTCTTGGGCATACTCCATTGCCATATAGATATCCGTCAACGAAAACTAAAGAGAAGAGAAAAACATAAATAATAAGCAAATAAACAGAAAAACACAGATATCACTAAGACAGTCAACTTAGGGCTGAAGCTTGCTATCCAAATCAAACCGGCGGAGTATTTAAACTCTATACATTTTGTACGTTTTATAGTTTACACAGACAGTGCTGCTCTCTATTAAATTGAACGTCACCAGCTACTGAAGTTGAGTCGGTCTCCAGATTTTCACATGTGGGAATGGTGCCGTACTATGTCGTTGCTCGGCGGGTTTTCTCGGGGAATTTCTGTTTCCCCCACCCCTTCATTTCGGCGTTGCTTCATACTCACATCCTCGATGGTAAGCGCTGACCAAAATCTCTTACGCACTCTCTCACCCCACCACTGTTAACATTTATTTGTGAGTTTTTCTCTCTGACGTATAGAATTATTAAGGAAGTAGACATAGCCTAATGTTTTCCCATACAACTATAGTAACAGTCATATTGATTTATACTAAACATTCAAATGTATACTGATGTTACAAGACTTGTAGAGTAACAATTCTGAACATTGGCTCCGTTCACAAGATGAAATGTGATAAGTTTCCCATTCTGAGTACAGGTGAAAATTTCCCATTTCCGTTTAGGAAGTTTTTTTTGTAGCGCAGCAACTGAAGACACATATACTACTTGAGCGAACAATTTTTGGTAGGGCAGTCTTTTATTTATTCTAATAGTTTTAATAAGAGTTAATCTATGTGCTATTATAGTGGTTTGCAGTTTGGTATTTTCAGATTTGTGTATTAGTTTTTTTTAATTTAGCTGTTGGGTTGTCTTTGTATTACACGTTAACTTCATTAAAGCCGCGAATAAATGTAAAATACAAATACGTAAAATTTGATTTATCATTTAAAATCCGTGGCGGCAAGTTTAGCAAGGAGAGACGTTAGGGAAGTTGGCAAAGTATTATGACCCTTAAAATTTTTGACTACTCTGGTGTAGAGGAAGGGTGAGATATCCAAAACTTTTTTTACGATCCACTCAGGATGACAGTGAGAAGATATTCCCCATCCAGAGGTATGAGTGGAGGAAATTCAGACTTTGAGAAGTAAGCTATTTTGAAAATTTTTCCACCGCCATAACTCCTTCAGCTTCTCCGCGACGCATTGGCCACGCCTGACACGAAATTGAGATCGCGGGAACCATACTCGTTATTTGGAAAAAGAGAGAAAAAAAAGGGGTAGTGAGTCTGGTAGGTGAATGTAGTTTGCTCCTCAGCTCTCTTCCTTCGGTCGAGTGCCTCTCGCGAAATCGAACAACCCCTCTTCCTCCTCGCCGAAACTCGGCCACGCCTACAAAATTACGAGAGAGAGAGAGAGAGAGAGAGAGAGAGAGAGTATGTGTGTGTGTGGGATGGCAAAGGAAGGGTGAGTATTCTGTGGAGTTCAGTTCCACCTCATAAATAATGCCGCTATGCCCTCACTGCCTTGCACCATCCCTGTGGTATGTCTGGGTCTCTTGCTTTCTCTCTCTTTCTAACTCTATGCACGTATGTGTGTATACTGCTCTGAGGCACAAGTGTGACCGCCGAGGTGGGTACGAATGATCTCATACCGCCCGCCTCGTTCATAGGCTGCGTTACTTGATGCGCTAAATTTCCAGCTCATTCGCACGAAGAATTCTTATTTATTTATGCCTTAGTAAAGGTTTTCTTCACTTGCCGTGAAAGTAATTCCGAGTACTTTTAAATGTACGCCCCTTGTACTGTAACAATTCACCCGATTGTAATTACAGAATCTGTTGAAAATAGAAACAGGTCCGTGTAACTGTCCCAAATTAAAGACGAATTCATCACGTTAAGTTGATTTATTAAATTGAGTTCGACAGAGGCTATTCTAAGATTACTTTTAAAATGCATCTCACTAACGATTTAAACAGTTGTAAGTTTAGTAAACGAAGTAGGCCTATAAGTTTAAAAAAGCGTACTTGGAGGTCCTAATGTCCTTAAGCTGGATTTATCATAAAACAGAAACAACATGGCGGCATAAATCTACCCACTGATATTGGAGGTTATGCTGGTAAACACGTAAGATGACCCAGCATTTTAGCTTTAAACATCTACAGTCCTGTAGGTCATGACTAAGGTTAATTCTACTACAGGTTAGAAAGAAAATACGTTTTCTTATGGGAGAGCTTGGCACAGGGAAAATTTCTGCCACTAGTTTCGCTTCGATCGCTAAGAGACCAGATAAATACGAAACCGTAGTAAAATTTAATTTAAATTAACTTACAAATTATATTTGTCATTTAATTTAATTTTAAAATGAAAAAACACCAATTTCGCGTTTTAAATTATCAACTTAATGTAACTTAAAATTCAGGAAAGCTCTGTGATTGGTCAATTTGGTGCATTAGCGATACCAGCGCTCAAGTGGCAGAAATTTTCCCTGTGCCAAACTGATAACATTGATCTTTCTAACCTGTAGTAGAATTAACCTTAGTCATGACTTATCGCTATCCCTTGTGTAATTAATCTGGTAACAAATGCGCAATTATTTTATTTGCCAATAGGTATTATGTTATATCTAACTCTTAATTTAAACACACAATAACTACACATGTTTTAACTCAACTAATAGCGGCTAGTATTTAAATATGACACAGATTATAATTAATAATAACATTTAATAAAAATATAAATTAAACAGTGCTTTTGACATGAAAAAAGTGTAATCACAAATGACTATTTGTGTAGCTAAACACGCTATTTTTTGTTCAAAATATCAAAAAAATTTTATAAATAATTTAATACTTAGTTTGACATATTATACTTGCGAGAGCAATTTAAGTGTGATTATACAAGTAGTAACAACGCAGTAAATGTAAATGCTTGAATGTTGACGCACTGCTTTTACTGTTACACGTAACTATTTGCACACGCCAGGTTTTGTTTGTGAATCAAACCTAATTAGTTACGGTTTTCAAGAGATTCACGTTTCTCGAACGTAAATCAAACTGTTCTCATACACGGCAAAAAAATAATTCACTAAAATTATTTTTTGGAAACAAGTTTCCAATTTTTTTGGGGGGTTCCAAAAGTATTGCAAAATTTACAGAAAATGCTTGGAAATTTAGCTATAAGTATGTCGCCAATATACAGACACTTTTCGTGCTTGCAAACACATTTTGTATTACAAATTTCGTATACAATTTAAAACAGTTATTTCAAGTGGCACGAAAAAGAAATGGCAACCAGTTTCCAAGGAATAATTTTGTAAACATTAAAACACAATGTAAAATATGACAAGCCGCAGAAAATTACTATGTTTCGCATTGAAAACTCTGTTTAAAAAAATGTATTTCGATATTCCCTCTAAGTATTTTGAAACTTTGGACCAGTTTAATCACTTATGGAAAAAGCTTATTTCTGAATTTGGCCAGATCTGGGACTGCTCTGGACTAGATATGAATTAGTGTATATTTGCCTATCTATGATGCCGTACCTGGCCTATTTCAGATCTAACCAGATCTGGCTGGCCCAGATACACTTTTTTTATATGGGATTACATACGACGTTCTTGCTGTAATGCTTAGACTGATAAATGTTTTGACATTACTTTACAAGCTTTTTCTGGCAAAAGTACGCTTTTTTGTGCGGCTGACGCACTCGCAGGAACCTGCTTTACGTGCATCAAGTTTATGTGACAAGAGCAGTACGTGATGAGACTCCGCGAGAATTTATTTTCGCCCTCGTTATTTCAGCAGCATCCAAATAAATACTGTGGCGTTGGTTTTTATTTGCCTCGTAGCACGTAGCGTGGTAATTATTTCACAACACGTCCGACGACACCACCAGGTTTACGATTACGAACCGTCCACTGCCGTTTTAAGGGGATGTATCACGTCTCAAGCAGAAAATGCTTATTTTTCTGTAATGAATGAGGATCTTACAGCTGCAAATGTATCTATAGATCGTTCGGGATAAAGTGAGCACTAAACATTTGACATTTGAAAAATATCACTAGTGAAGTTCCACAATGTATAATTCCGTGTATTTTCGTATTTAAATAATGCAATACTGAAAATGTTATATTCACAGGACTTTTTTCGAGTGCTCACTTTATCCTGAACTGCCTGTACGAACATTAAAGTTTATGATTCTGTGCGTATTTTTGCACATTAGTTGTTATCAAGTGTTATAAGATTTCCATGAAAAGTGAAGCGCAGTTACTATCCGCGATTTTATAACAATGTTTGCTTGTTTAATTATTGGTACTATTTGCTTGCAATTTCTGTATGTTCAAGAAGATTGCTTGGACAGTCACAGTTTTCTGCGTGAACATACTATTCAAGTTTCTCAAAGGCGTAATACTTGTGAGAAAGTATTGGCTTCGTGTAGTGTCATGCCAGTGAGTAAACATTTTTATAAAATATTTGTTAATTTTTTTAAGAAAATTTTGTGAAGCCTGGTAGGTATTATTTACTACTGAAAATAATGTGAAAATACTTTCTAATTTTCTCCGACTTGGTTATGACAACCTGCGTTTATACTTTCTCATTGACGCATTGTTTTCGTATTTGCAGTAACAGGATATAGGCGCTTCGGAATAAAGTGAGCACTCAGACAGGCCCTGATGAATTTCTATTTTCAGCCTATTCGTATCTTTCCGCGCGTAATTGCTAATGATGGGAAAATGTCTAACCTTTCTGGACACGTCACTTGACGTTTGCGTGTGTAAGAATGGAACCTATGCAGTTTAATAAAAAAAGTTTACTACCCATATAAAACATAAATATGTTGGATCCAGTTGTTTTTATTTCAGTATTGTTGAATTTAACTAGAGAAATACATGGAACAATAGTCGACAGTTCACTGCCAACCGCACAACGGGTTAAGTAACTGCTGTCACTGTTAAATTATATGTACAGGTCGTTCGGGATAAAGTGAGCACTAAAAATTTTACTTTTGAAAAATATCACTAGCGGTTACTGCATGTAATAAAACATGACAGATAGTCCCCTTACTGCTTGTAAGGTTGGCAGCGAAATTACGCAATATAGTTCCCTGTATTTTCCTATTTAAATTCAACAAAACTTAAACAAAATCAATCGAAATCGACATCATTGTATTGTGTATAATAATTAATAATTATTTTATCAAACTGTATCGATTCATACGGACTGTACATTTCATCTTACACGGGAAAACATCAAGTGATGTGTCCAGAGGGGATAGATATTTCCAGGCGTCAGCCGTTACGCGCGGAAAGATACGAATTATCGGAAAGTAGAACTTTAGCAGGGCTTTTCTGAGTGCTCACTTTATACCGAACCGCCTGTAGTAACGGTTGGTTATTTCTTTCAAAGGTTAAATCTTGGGTGCTCACTTCATCCCGAATGATCTATACAAGCAAATGAATGTGAGCAACGATTAGTTTGCTAAACGCTCTAAAGGGTTTTTGTCCACTTCGAGTTTAATGCTGGGCGTTGAAATTATGTGTCGGTGGTAAGCACTTGCCTTTCTTCTCAGAGTCTCAATATTTTAATCGCAAGAGTGTACAACATACGAAGAGGTCGGGGTTGGCTAAGTGGCTAGAGAGATCCTCTTTCACTAAAGCGAACCGGGTTCGATTCCCGACGAAGTCGGTCCCAGAATTTTTGCATGTTGAGTCGTGCAGAATGACGCCGCTGGTCGATGGGTTTTCTCGGGAATCTCCCGCTTCCCTCGCTCCATCATTCCAGCACTGGTCCGTACTCACGTCATGTCACCCCTCACCAGCGCTAAAGACCGAGATGTTATCTGCTGACCTAAATATCTTCACTTCTCTACAACAAAGAACTGTCCAAAAATAATTTCATAGTTATGAATGACTCATCTAAGGCAAAATACACCAAGTGCAGACAGCTGGTGAAGAAAGCCGAAAAATTAATAATTAATGCGCCATTTAATTCCTGCGCGTAATTCGCACGAGCCAGCTCCCTTCCGGAGTAATAAATTTAACCACGGACTGCGCGCGCCCTGCAAAGAGCTTAATTGAGAATTGTTTAACAACGTAAATAATGAACGTCGTCTAGCTGCGTTTCAAAACTTGTAATGAGTCACAAATTTCACCCCGTCTCTCGTCACCAACCCCTACCCGTCAGGCCTTATCCAATTTTACCATTTTTTTTTTTTTTTTTTTAAATTTTCCTCTTGTTCCTTTCACTAATCTGTGTTTCCGGAAACCTTTGTCTCATTTGCACCGCGGCTAGAACGATCCGCACAGACCCGCTGAAACTTAATTATGACGCGTTGTAACCTACAGAGTGAGTAACGGAACAAGTCCCTTTCCCCTCTTTCCCCCCCTCCCCGACAAGCGCTAGCTCCGTCCCCTACCCCCTCGTGCTATGCGCCCCGCCCCCTGACCGTGATGAACTGTAGCGATGTTATTACAAAACACGCCACGGGGGGTCAGGAATTAGAACACAGAGCTCCCGCTCACTCCTGTGACGAAGTACTCCTTCCTAAACCCCCTCCAACTACCCCCTAACACGCAACCACCCTCCGGGCGAAAAAAAACCCCCCTTCCCTACAAAACTCGGACAGACAGGTGGGGAAAAAAATCCCGGCTTAATGACGCTCCGGTAATTCTTCCCTCCCGCGGAGATGAAGGTTGTAACGTACCGCAACTAGTGTGCTGACGTGATTTTGCGTCGAACAACCTCTATGACTTCCGTCTGCGGACACATCCGTGCGTGATACGAATTTCTTTTCCTGGTGGCGAGGGTAAAAACGGGAAATGTGGAGTTTCCCCCATGGCTGGAATACCTGATTCATTAAATAACATGTGCATGCACGTTACATAATGCTGAGCAATAGTATTATTTTTACTATCTGCAGTTCGTTGTTTTACCTCATCCTAACTCTGTTCACATGTACTATTTAAATTGGAATAAGTGAATATTCATTGATATTCCAGTACTTATCACATATTCTAGAAGAAGCAGTTTATAAATTAATTAAACCACTGGCAAATCAATGAATGTTGTTTAATTCCAATTTTAGTGCCAATATTCCAAAAGTTAATAAGTAAATTTCACTGATTTTCTAGTGGTTCAAAATTCACTGCTCTCCAGAATCTGTTAAACCACTAGAATTTTAGTGAAATTCACCTAATGCCGATTTTGTGTGTACTTTGTATTTTTCGCATATACTCGTACTACGCCTAGAAGTCAGTTTTGTTCTTGGAGAAGTTTGAAATGTGCTTATCACTGGACAGATAAATATATAGCTCCCAACTTCAGACGTACCCGTTATTTCAGAAACCACAAATTTTATGGCATATGACAGTGGCTAACGCCGTTTTGTAAAACGATGCCATATATTTAGATGCTTAGTTAAAAGTTAATATGTTCCACACTGGAACTCTTAGCACATGTAGTACAATTTACTAATTTGTTTCAAACTGCTGACTTACAACGTAACTTAACTTACAACTTATGGAAATTTTGTACGTGGCACGTGAGATACAATTATTATTAATGCTGAATTACTTCACAAAATAACTTATGGAACTTTTAAATTGCCCAATTCAACGATTGCCTTCCAGTTAAGGCCCACAGTTCCGCAGTAAAGGTATAGTAGAACGACTTAAGTGATTCGATAATCTCACTCTAATTAAGCCTGTGATCGCGGTAACTCTACAACATTACACAACTTACACAACTTGCAATAGGTGAATTAAAATTTTTCATGAGGATCGGATGATGTAGGGTGGAAAATTGTGTGGAATATAAATAAAAATTCACGATAGTTTTAATTTTTTTTTTTTATAATTTAGCTACTGTTGTATTTGGAAAATATTATTAATTCACTGAGTATCTGTTTGGTTTAAAATATATGCATTAAAACTGCATAATGATCACACAGAAAAATCAGGTTCTAATAATAAGACATAGAAAACCAATATAGCTATCATTATATGTTTTGTACATAGGTAGGTAAACTTATGTTCTTGAGATGGGTAATGAGCGAATCAAATATTTATCAGCTGCTAATTCCCTTACAATTCCTGTTCTTCCGAAAAAGTGATTATAATACATTTCTCTTAGTTACAGTTAACTAGTATAACCTTTATGACACACACACACACAGATATATATATATATATATATATATATATATATATATATATATAAAGGTTATAACTCTTTCGGTCTCAGTACGTATAAAGACATGAAACAGAAGCTATGCTCTGTTGTATTTAGCATAAAACAATCCATGTCAACGCAGTAAGTTGTTCAGTTTCTAAATTACGTGTCCCGGTCAGATTTTTAATGAGGTGTATTTGTCGAATGCACAAAGAACTATTTAAACCGAAATTCTTTAGATTGAATTACATTTTTTTCTCTGTGAAATGTAACTATTTTCGATTTGAAATTTTATTTTTCAGGTCTTTAAAGGAGAGTTTTACATTATCATTTTGTACACTCCCAAATTCTGTTTGCTGGTTAGTACAGTAATTGTTATTATTATGTAAAAATAACCTAGTTTATGATGTTATTTTCGCCACACAAAATTCTTGTTCTACGCAAGTCTTTTATAAAAAATTTCAAATATGAACATTATTTTTGTACCCGTTAAATAAAAAAAAGCCTTTGTGAAATAATAACAGGTCAAATGTCCCTCGCCTCTTAAAGCACCTTCAAAATAAACCTATAACATGACTCAAATAGCAGTGCATAAATGTATCTCAACAGGAACAGAAATACAGTTACTACAGCAACGAAACCCAACGAGTTCAAAGAATTCACTCTTTTATGCAAAGTGGCATATTCATGAACGAAATTTACTGTTGTATTCTCCCTCCTTTCTGACAATTTTGCTTTATTATCTTTTCAATTATAGGGTGGGGCAGATGCCACCATACCGCCTCACAGTTTCGTTATGAATACGTTTTCTGTTACAATTATAAAAAAAAAAAAAAAAATAGACGTACGGCTTAAGGGTGTTCGGGTACGATAAAACCATAATTATATATTTATATGAAACGTTGTTAGTTTTGTAGACAGTACTTGTGAGTACGTTTTACTCTTACGAAACAATTTTAGCTCTCATATTTTCTCATAACTGGGTGTCAAAATCAAAATTTGGTTACTACGCTGCCATGCAAATAATGAAAACCAACTGACCTAATTAAACAAAATAATTCACTGTGAACTAACATCCCATGAGCTACGCAATAAAACATTTAAAAACCCACAATGTAGTATTTTGAACTTAAAAAAAATTGCAAATTACAAAAAAAAAAAAGTTTCAAATTCAGAAATTTTTTAAATTTACAAAATCTGTTCGTGGGAGTTTTTTCAAATGTTTTATTTTTGCATTGTATAGTATGTTATTTCACTGTGAATTATTTCACGTACGCAAGTCAATTGGTTTTTACTATTTGCACGGCAGCAGAACATGCAAATTTTGATTTGACGCATCATTATGAAAAAATTATGAAAGCTAAAATTGTTTCGTAAGAGTAAAATGTACTCACAAGTATCGTATACAAAACTAACACAATTTTAAAATTATGAATTTATCGCACTTGAACACCCTTAAGAGTGCGTGGTAGATAAATAAACGCTGAAAACGTCAATTGATTTCTACGCTTTTTTCGAAGCCAATATGGATAAAATACTCAATGACAATCCTAGATATTGGTATTTGCCAACTTTATGACTAAATATTTATCCAGAATTACCAATTCATTACGCGTGATCTCTTGCGCCGCAGTTAAATGCACTATGCTCCGGCGTCAGAGATTGTGCCTCAGAAGTTCGTAACACTGGAAACAATTTTGTTTAAAACGTTGACTAAAACTGTTGTCTAGGATTGCTATTGTTTATTTTTTCACAAATTAGCTTCAAGAAACCTACCGTTTAAGAAAAATTCTTTTGGCGTTGAATTATGTACCATGCCCCCTTAAAGTATTTTTTTTTTAAATTAAATATTTGGTTAGTAACTAATTAGTCAAATTTTTTTCAGAACTTGTGTGGGATAGTAGTGGACTTAAAAAAACGAAATTGCTGCATGTTTTTAAAGTGGTTGCTGAGTTAGGTGTTGCGAATTAAAGTTTTATTTACCCCGCAAATAATCTGAAAATGGTTATATAAGTGATGTTTTAAAAACGAAAATGTTATTTGCTTATGAATTACAAGTCATATGTCGCACGATTGTAGGCCTATTAATGATCGTATTTTGTCAAATGTCGGAGTTACTAAACATGTCAATCGCGCAGAAAAGCAAATTATCTGTGTTCGCCCGTATGTCTTTGCCTTGTCAGCCAAGCCGGTCTTCCTTTAAGCCTTCTGGATTTCGAGACACTTAATCTTGGGCTTTTTTCGTTTTCCCGCAGTCCTTCCCTTCTTGCTGTTTGTCCAGCCCATCGGAGTTGCAGAAACTTGGCCCCTCCGTAATCTCTTCCGTTTCCGCTATCCATCTTCAGTAATCTGGCCTCTCTCGATCTCGTCTCGCCGGGCGAAGATCTTTCCGTTCGTGTTTAGAGTAACTTCTTTGTGTCCTGAGAGACTGTTGCCCTCATCCTGGGTCGTAGTAGTGTTGAGCTGGCCTCTGTAGTCTGGTAGGCTGCGTGCGGGCGTACAGCACGAGACAATATTGTGTTCGATTCCAAGGTCCGGCTGGGCGTCAATTTGTGTTCGTCTAGATTGGCCATTGAAATTTAGAAACTAATGCGATTTTTCTTGTTAAGTGGGCGTGGTAGATAAATAAGCGCTGAATTCTTCAAATAAGAGCTGTATTTCTAATTTTCGCTGTGTAGGGCCTTGCAGGAAATGGAAATGCAACTTTACAAAACTAAATTGACTTGCAACTTAAAATAATTGGCATATTTCACTGGTAAAACTTTCATTTGGTTTACAATAACACTTCAAATCCAGATAAAATTCACCGAATATAACTTAACTTCAGTTAATTTTCGTTCCAGATACTCATTGCTTGTTTATAAACAAAGCAACTAGGTTGTTTGCGAATATAAAATAAATAACGGCTTTTTTTTCTAAACGTACTTTCATTTCAGCTAATAACACTGTGCATTACGTTTGTGTTGCCTTTTATTTGTTACGACAATATTTTTTGCATTTTCATATACGCTTTCATGAAACAGCTGATTGAAATAATACGTTCAACAAAATGTGATGGCTTCTACTTTTTGGTACTGCGGACGGCCGCATGTCGGAATCTCGGAGCACTGTGAACGATATCAGAATAGTCGTGGTTGTCTTGCTGAAATAACTGTTGTGACGGACCTTTTGTGTCGACTTCGTCGGGGAATTTTGAATCCACCTTTACACGCCATTGTTAGCGAATATTGCTAACTCGCAGAAAAAAAAACACGGTTACATGAAAGCACTAATCACGAGGAAAATAACAAAAATAAAAAGAAACAGAGGAAGGTATCTAGAAATGTCTGTTTGCAACAAACATGCCAATAATTCTGAAATAGGATAATAGGAAATACTTAACAGAAAAGAATATAATAAGATGCGTGTTTGAGGCGACAATGATGGACTAACATAACAATGATAACACAAATTAACTGTTGTGTAGACACAACAACATAACGAATGTAACACTGAAGATAATAGAGTAATAACAGGATCTCTTCAACGACAGCAAATAACTGATTAAATTATTGCAACAATGAAATTCGTCTTATAAAAATTGTATCCATAATTTCTTTGAATGTTTCTTGCAATGGGCTAGAAAAATGTACCTACCATACGATTGTGGACATACGCCATTGCAATATTTTGTCGTCCCGAAAAGCTTAGTAGGAGACTAAGAAGACACAAATCGAAAAAAAAAAAAAAATTGAGAAATCAAACGTAATTTGGCTGTAGTCAACACGTCTATACCAAAACAAAAGAACATTAAACATACCACAAGGAATTAGTCAACAAGAAAATTTTTTAAAAATGTCTGATTCCTATGATTACTGGGACGACTTAATTTTGAAATGGCGTGTGTCCACAATCGTAGGGTAAATAATTGTCTCCTTGTCAAATCATGTCACATAAACATTCTTGGCAAATTTTTGCATTGTGTCCAACATTATGAAATAAGAAAATAAAAATGTATCTAAACATGTCTGATAAATGTAAAATAACTTTCGTAGAGTAGGCAGCAGCGCGCCAGTTTACGGTACGTAATGTTCTTGGTTCGCATTTCCCATGTCTAGTTGTGGTTGTAAATGTGTGCTCGTCTTAAGGCAGTCGCCTACCGCACGCTTCAAATGCACTGCAGTGTGTTCGTAAACAGGTTTTTTCTACGAAAATATTCCACGTGTGCCCATTGTGCCGAAGTACGAAAAGAAAACTAACTTGAGACAAGGTCGGAACCTCAAAATTAAGACGCCACGCTCATTAAAAACACTGTATCTAAGTCCTCCAACATGAATAACAACGGCCTTTTCAGACTTCCGTACTTTAAAACGTACTAACCGGATGCATGTGAAACTCAGATTACGACCTGCACTGAACTTAGTTGCAGAATTTCCACCAATAATATTATATGGTCACCGCTTAATGTCCCATAGTAAAAACCATTCGGCGGGAACCTTGCACGCAAGCTCAGCGCTTGGATCGTTGAGGCGATGCGGCATTTGATGAGTGCTTCAAGGTCGACCTTACAGCTCCGTCACTTTTGAGCCTCTCACGCGCGGGTAGGTGGCGCCCTTAAGTGGATGCGTTTGAAGCCTAGAAATGTGGATGCTGTAAGGTCGACATAGCATGCACATCACGACACATTCTAGCCTCTAGGATCAAGTCACTGAACTAGCATGCTCTCTTCTCACCGACATTTCGCATCTATGAGACATTCTGTGGAGACCCTACAATTTTACTGAGTAATATTTGAGATAAACGTCTGTAGTACACGCTACAACTTTTTCTTAATATTCCGAGCCATGACTTAAGGCCACCGCCTACCATGCGCCTTACATACAATGTAATGTACACGGAAACACGTTTTTTCATGAAACTGTACCACATGCGCCCACAGTGGTAGTGTACGAAAGTGAAATAAACTTCGGACAAAAATGGAATTCCATTTTTAAGACACTGTGCTCAGTATAGTTACTGTTCCTAAGCCATTAAAATAAATTAAAACGGCATTTTCAGGCTGACATACTTCGAAATGTACTGACTGGATGTACGTGAAACTCACACATAAACGTTCGTTTAAGGCCTTCTTACGGAGTTTTGCGGTGATTTCGAAAAATTTTTTTTATTGCTACCTAATACTCATATCAAAATTTCGCTGCACAGTTTTGACACTTATATGTTAAAATTTGTAGATGAATTTTTTGTAGAATTATACTGAACGGTTTTTTTAGATTTCATTACCCAAAGTACCACGTTTTTGGTCGTGAAAATAAGAAAAAATGAAGGAAATTAATTTTTTGCTGGCGAATGGTACATTATTAAAAAAAAACGCGTCCACAGTATTGTGCATCGTGTGATTGCACATTGATTTAAAATTTTTTCAAAACTTTTGGTTAAAAAATATTTGAGTTATTGGCACCAGTCTGAAAAAAACTCGGGAACAAGCCCTTAACTTTGGTAATGACCTTTTCCCAGTGAAATTCTGCGGTCATGGGGCCGCGGTGGCCGAAAGGTCAGATCATTCGCCTCTCACTAAGGCAGTCCGTGTTCGATTTCCGGTGGGGTCGGTCCCTGGATTTTCGCACGTTTGAATCGTGCCGGACAATGCCGCTGGTCGGAGCGTTTTCTCGGGGATATGCCTTTCCCCCCGCCCCTTTATTCCGGCGCTTCACCATCCTCACCTCATGTCACCCCTCACCAGAGCTGAAGACCTCGAAGTTAAGCGCTGACCAAAATCCATCACGCATTCTATGTTCACCGCTTAAGGGTGTTCAAGCGCGATAAAATCATAATTTTATAAATTTATGATTTTTTTTTTTTTTTTTTTTTTTTTTTAGACGATACTTGTTAGTACATTTTCCTCTTGCGAAACAATGTTAGCTCTCATAGTTTTCTCGTAACGGGGTGTCAAAGTCAAAATTTGCTAGTTACACTGCTATGCAAATAGTGAAAACCAACAGATCTATTTGAACAAAATAACTCACTGTGATCTTACATCCCATGATCAATACATTATAACGTTAAAATAACCCACAACGTAATAATTTGAATTAAAAATAGTCGCAAATTACAAAAACAAATGGGAAATTCAGTAATTTTTTTAATACAAAACAGTTCGCGAGATTTATTCAAATGTGTCATTACATAGCCCATAGCATGTTATTTCACGTACGGAAGTCAATTGATTTTCACTATTTGCACGGCAGCAGAACATGCAGATTTTGACTTCGACGCCTATGACGTTATAAGAAAACTATGCTAACTAAAATTGTTTCGTAATAGGAAACTGCACTCACAAGTATCGTCTACAAAACTAACACTATTTAATAAAAATATAAAACTAATCGCACTTGAACACCCTTAAAGTATCGCTGTAAAAATTGATCGACGGGAATATTGTACCCTACACCCTAAAAATAGTTAGTAAATTTTCCACATGTGCATATAGGAGCGCTAAAAAAATGTAGGTATGGTAGAATGGTTTCCCAGACGTCCATAGTAGCACTCCGTAACATTTTTTATAAAACAGTCAAATGTATACTGAAGTTACCAGACTTGTATTGTAACATCTGTAAAAGTTCGCCTGTTTCCAAGACTGAAGTATGGTAACTGTCCATACTGCGTTTACGTTAATTACTTCCTAAACATGTTAGGAAGTTTTTTTTACAGTGTAGTTCAGTGCTTGGATCGCTGTGGCGATGAGGCATATGATATTGTCTCCAGTGTCGCTCCTCTAAGTTCGTTACTTCTGAGACTCTTAACGCGAAGGCACAGAATATTTAGGAATACAGAAGTGAAATAGTCGGCAGGAAGGCGAACTCAGTCACACACGCCAGCAAAATGGCTTCCCTGGCCAGCAACATGGCGGAAACACCTACTGCCAATCAGCGTGAGGCAGCTGCTCTGCTAGTCGGCAGCCAGGCCAATAGGAAACCTGTAGTAACATGCAGGAGCCAAACAGA
>PNEQ01085573.1:13441-27386 GCA_003012365.1 Medauroidea extradentata | reverse complement strand
AAGGTAAGCAGCACCTTAACAGTTAGTGGACGCTAGATTATTTCTTTACGTTTGAGGCACGGAAACAAGGAAGGCGATACGTCGAATATAACCCGTCTGTCAAACACCTCATCGCCTCTAGGCGCGAAGAACTAAACTAGCATGCAGTGTTCTCGTACAAATTGTTTTTCAACGGGACTTAAAGCAATTGCCCTGTTATTTTATTTGTGGAAAGTATGCCGTCAATTCCAATGCATGCTTGTATGATTCTGTTATACGATTACGGTTGATATTTTCACAGCTACAACAATGTGAAGTCATTTTTAGCACTTCTGAAGAGCTTGGAAATCATGCTTTTGATTAGAGGACGGCATTTTTAAAAGCATAGGAATACAGTTTGAAGTGTGTCTTTTTTTCGTAGATAAACACATTAGAAAAAATGTTGATAGTTACAGTAGAAAAAAATAATTTCAGTACCATGTTACATAACGTCTCACGTGACATGTTCCCTAACTCTTAAAAGTTAGTTAGACCTGGTGCATGAACCTCGCTGTTGCGTGATACGAGACGTGTTTTTCATGCATAACTATTAAACGTGTTTCCAGTGCATTTACCTACGAAAATAAGACACACGTCCGCCTATTAATAAACATGACTCCCTGGTCCTCAGAAGTGTTAACAATGGCGTTTTTACATTGCTGTAGCTGAAAAAATACCAGCCATAATCGTAAAACGAAATTATAGAGACATGTGCTCTACTTTAACATACACTTTCCACAAATAAAACAATAGGGTCTTAGCTTTAAGAGGGCGTGGTATATAATTCAACGCTAAAAGCACTAACCTATAACTGTAGGTTTCTTGAAGCGAATTTGTGAAAATTAAACAATAGCAATTCTTCACAATAGTTTTAGCAAACGTTTAAAAAAAAATTGTTTTCAGTGTTGCAAACTTCTGAGGCACAATCTCTAACGCCGGAACCTCGTGCATTTAACTGCGGCGCAAGAGATCACTAGTAACGAATTAGTAATTCTGTTGTATGGTTAAGTTGGCAAATACCATTATCTGGGATTGTAACTGAGTATTTTATCTATGTTGGCTTAGAAAAAAACATAGAAATCAATTTATGATTTCGGCGTTTATGTATCTACCACGCACTCTTTAGACCTACTGAAAAACACTGCACGCTAATTTAGTCCGCGCTTAGAGGCGAAGTGTTGTATAACACAAGTATTTGAGTCGACTTATCGCCTTTCCTTGCTTGTACCCCAAACGAAAGAAAAGCCAATGTGCAAATTACTCATAAGTGTTGACGTTGTAATTTTGACGAACTCAGCAACGTGCATTGCACACCTAACACCATTCCTTTGACTTTGCGCGTGAATACATCAGCTGTAACAAGGACGCGAGATAGGTCGTTGATGTTGGAATCGCTAAGTGCGACAGGGCGACACGACAAATGCAATGCAGCACAAAAAAAAATCCTTTTTGCGAATATTAGTTTGGCTGCCGCCCGACAAATACAAAAAAATTAATACATGTAAATAGTATGTTGCCACTACATACTAAGCTATAGTGCGATAGCTACCGGTGTTAACATTATTTCAGATTTTTCTTCGCTTATTTGTAACATATTTTAAATACCAAATTTCATTCCGAAATATGAAGATAAAGGCTTAGTAATACGTATGCTTGAAAAGGTTCTGATTTGCTTATGATAACAAACGAAAACCTCGCTTAAAATAAATAAACGCAATTTATTACCTCGTCACTAGTTTCAACAACATTAAATTTGGACGCATAATTAAGCCCCTGACTAGAATAAAACCGATGTATATTATATTCGGAATTCGCATCGCGCCCGCCATTTCTGTCGAGCTGACATCACAGCAAACCTCGGTGATGATTGGCGGACGTCTTTTGTTTTTCATGTCGCGCCTACATGAATCCACGATGATAACAATGGCCTTCATACGTGGAGGAGGGGTGTGTTGGAACAGTAGTTACGAGACAGCTTGTGAGCGGCCACCTAGCTGATACGATAGCTAGGGGCCGCGTGGTTGGGGGGGGGGGGGGTCGTGTTCCAGCGGCCCGGTGTAAATTATTCATGGCCTGGGACCGCGGTGAACACGGGCGAAAACTACAGGATGTAGTGTAGGCCAGATGTCGCCCCTAGGCACGTAGCTACAGGGGTGTCCGGAACTCGCGTCCCTTCCAGTGTGTTCATCTCTCTACCGTGCACGGTGTTCCACCGGGCGAGATGGCACAACGGTAACACTCGTGTTCGGGAGGATCCTGGTTCGATTCTCACCCCCGGTCATCCTTGATGCAGGTTTTCCACAGTTTCCCGAAGCCGCTCCAAGCGGGTGAAAGGATGGTTACTTAAGGCCATGATATTTCACTTATTTCAAACAATTGAAAATAACTTGAGTATTTTTTAACCAAATGCTATGAAAAAATTTGAGACTGTGTACAGTCATACAACACAATATTGCCAGAGCATTTTTTGAAATAATGTACCGTTTGCTAGAAAAAATTATTTTGCTTCATTTTGGCTTATTTTGACAACAAAATATGTGCTACTTCAGGGACAAAAAATTAAAAATCTGTTTGATGTAGGTCCTATTGCAACAGAAAAAATTAATATACAAACGGTGATATATAAGTGTTATAACTGCCAGAATTAATTATTTTATATATGTATTGATTAGCGTTAAAAAAAATACTTTCGAAACAACTGCTAAACTAAAGCGTGAGGCCTTAAAAATACCATGGCTAAGTCTTCTCGTACTTCCCGGTATCATATAAGGTTGTGTTTCATCGTCTTTAATAACCCAGTTGAGAGACGTAACGTAAAGCTGCGTTTACCTTCGCATTAGAGAAACGTGCAGGATGTTGTCAGGCAAGGTTTTCTCGGGTTGCTCCCGTTTCTCCCACCCTTTCATTCCGCCTCTCCCTCAAACCCACTAATATGACTTCACCCTCAGCAACGCTAAAGACCTCACTGTTAAGTGGACTGCTTACCACGCGCTTAAATGCGTTGCAGTGTGTTAGTAAATTAGATTTTTTTACGAAAGTATTCCATATGTAGCTATTGTGTCAATGTACGAAGAGAAAATACACTTCAAACGATGACGGAAGGTTGTTTCAAAACATCGCATCGAATAGAAATATCATTTCGGAGCCCCTCAAAATGGCTCACTTAAGGTTTTTCTATATGTTACATTGAACAAATTCTCACGGGATTCGCGTAGAACTAGGCTACTCTAGAAACACGCAACAGACTTTGATTAAAAGTGTCAGTCAGACGAGTGATCTACGATACCTCTGCACGAGTGTTCAGTGTCTTGCGGTAGAGGCGATACTGCACCAGATGAGCAGGTCAACATCGCCCTTGGCGCCGTGCCTCACTCACACTAACACACGGCCAGTAGGTGGTTTTCAGCGTCACCAGTTTTCAAAGTCATATTTTTATATTTATATCACATAATTTTTTCCCTTATTTTAAACATAAATTTCGACTCAATTTTGTTCTTACGAAATTTTTCAATCTTTCATAGTTTTTGCATAGTGACTAGTAAACTTTAATATTGGTATTATACGGTTTTATGTACGCTAGAAAATGCAACAGACATACCAAACCGAGATAATTCACCGTGAATAACAATGTTGTAGGTTAGGTCGTCTCCTATATAAAAAAATATATAAAATAAATTGCTGAAATTTACTTTTAAAATTTACAATTTAGTGTGTCAGGTGGGTTTAGTGACGTACATTAAAACGTAAAATGCAAATTTTGACGTTTAAGTGTAGTTACACAAAAACTGCGAGACTGATAAAAAAATTTCATAAGAGCAAAATTTAGGTCTAAAATATAAAAAAAAAAAAAAGTGTGGAAAAATATAAAATTAAATATATAACGTTAAAAACTGTTGTAGACCGCTCAGTGTACAGCAATTTTCATCACCATATATATTAGTTTTATATTTGTACAAATTTTTCATATTTTAGACACAAAATGACACTAAATATTGCTCTTATGAAATTTTTATATATCTCACAGTTTTCGCGAATGGTTCGTTAAAAGTCAAAATTTGCATGTTTCCGTACTAAGGCGCCTGCCATCTGGCCGTGTGTTTGTGTGAGTGAGGCTCGGCGGCAAATGGTTCCACAGGCAACTGAGAGTTCTGTACAGTCAATGATAATTACTGCTTGCCATAGAACACTTCCCGCTTCGCTATTGATAACAAAACTCTTGTTGAACCAGCTTGTAGCGATGTATCTGGAGCTAACTTCTGCTCCCGTATTCAGGCAGACAACAAGTTCCAGCTCAGCCAACGACAGTCAAGCTCTGTCCTGATTGGCCGCTCACCTTACATTACTGAGGATGGGCCCATTGGTTGAGCTATTGATTATTTTGCGAAAAAAAATTTGACCTTATTTGTTTCAGTGTCTTACGTGCACATCTGCATTTCTGCTTCATGGTTATTGGCAGCGTGTCTATGTGAAGAACCGTATCTTACTTGACTGAGCCAATTGATATAACGTTCCTGCAACACCACACGGCTGTGATTTGCCGGTAGAATCCCAAGGCTCGAGAGAGTTAAAATATCCAATCACTGACCACGTAGCAGAACTGCAGATGTGCACGTAAGGCAAGGAAACAAAGTGAGGCAAAATTCTTTTTGCAAAAAACAAGGGTGCCTACTAATGGCACATGTGTAGTTCTGCTACTTGTTTAATGATTCGGCGTTTTTAACTTTCAGAGTATTGGTTTTCTACCCGCAAATCACAGACGTTGTGTCGCAGTAACGATTTCTGTAATTGGAACAATCAAATGCGTGACGCCTCTACACAAAGCCACGCCACCAATAACCATGAAGCAAAGCTGCAGATGTGCACGTCAGTCACTGGAACGAGGTTGGTGCTAAATTACTTTCGCAAATATCACATGCTGGACCAATTGAAGACGGATTTACTTTGCAAGAGTTGCTTTATGGTAGTGCTGAGGAATAATTCATAGAAAGGTTTTGTTATGTGTAGAAACAAGTAAGACATTTAACAAAACAAGAATGTTGCTATTCGGGTGTTTGTCATGCAACAGGTAAAAATAACCGGACACAAATTTATGTTCTAAAATAGAATTTTTTAATAATGGGTCTTAGAAATGAACTGACAGAGATAAAATAGTAACTTTGTAGTGACGTAGAGAACGAAATTATTCTCAGCTATTAATACAAAATGATAACACTACGAAATAACTAGCATAATTTTCGCGACCTTATCATTTATGTACTAGTATGTTACGGAGACCGCTTTATAATATACGGCTAAAAAAAAACTACATGAAAGTTGTAAATATTTATCATTCCCTTTAAAAAGAACTAATATTTTTATTAGTGAAAATTATACTTAGTTAACATTACAAATACTACTCATAATATATAATTTTTAAATTACTCAACCATGCACTAACATCAAAAACTTAACGTTTCTAAATCTTTAAAGTGTCACACAAGACGTAATGGTCAAATTTCTGGTTTTGTGTATTCTAGTGATATAGAAGTACTTCTTTAAAATATAGGCCTGTTTGCTTAACTATTTACGAATAACACTTGACCAACATTGATGTAATAAATGAAACATTGTATTAAAATCATTCATATTACATGCTAACCGTTTCAGATAATATATAAAAATTATTGACCAAAACTGATGTTATCTGTAAAATGTTAAAGTGTTACTGCAAAAAAAAAAGTTTAGTGATGTTAATAAAATGTGTTACGATGTTTAAACGGAAATTCCAACTGAACGATTGAGACTTGACTTTAAAGGCAAAATATTAAGTACATTTAAAATACGTATGTGATATTTACAGACATTATGGTAGCTAATAACGTGTATATAATTTCAACTTATAAACACTTACGGCTAATTATACAGATAATACTGTATTGTTCGGCAGATGCTGATGGTAATTACACGTCGGAGCAGTGTTTCCACGAAATGTAGAGCACACGGCGGTTGTTGTTTTACGGAATGTACAACATTAGCGTTGCTGAATACCTGTAATTTAGCGATGGGCGTCGAGTAGTAATTAATTACTTCGCACGACGTTAACAGACGGTTGTAGAGGAAACATCCGGTTAATGCAGTCCTAGTTTACCCGCTGCGCCTGCAGGGATACTTGAAACAGTTTCACGAGATAGACCGTGACCAAAATCGTGCCGAACTCAATTCGTCCATGCCGAATAGATAGGAAAACAAAACATCTGCTCAGCGATATCGACTACCATAAACTATTTTAAAATTTGGTTACTAAACAAACAGACTTTTCACAACTAACGCACACATTTAGAACTAAAACTTGGAAATATGTAAATTCAGAAATACTTTTGGAAATTCATGATTACTTTTAAAAAAAATTATGAATAAATGTCTCATTTAAAAATTCTGTACAGTTTTAATAATGATGTATAGTGTCATGGGATTTTTCTGGCAAACCATTTCAAAGGTATTCTTTATATAAATTGTAAATTTTCACATGTAGCCGCCAAAGTGGATTTTATTTCACATCGAACAGCCTGTATATAAACATTGATTGCACTCGTTTCTTACACACAAAAAACACTTTTGAGGATATGCGACAGTTTGTTCTCGAATTTAAAGTAGAGTATTTTCGCGTAAAGAGTAGTTAACTTCAATTGCTTATATATATATATATATATTTATATATATATATATATATATATATATATATATATATATATATATATATATATATATATATATATATATATATATATATATATATAACACAATAAAACACTCGAATAAAAACATTTATTTTACTTGCATTTTTGTACACAATCACAACTTTAAATAAAAAAAAATGATACATTATTTGAACTGGAATTAATTAATAATATTTTACCGGCACGAGTAGTTTATTAAAGTATGAGAATACGTTTCGCTACCGTTGACGAAACGTTTAATGCCGGTTAATTCCCATGACTTTCTTTCCCATGACTAGTTTTAGAAATCTCTACAATCATATCGATTTAATTTTCAGTGATATCTCTGCCTCACGCCACATTTTCTTCTTCTAAATAATCTAGTTTACAATTTTCAATTGCCTCTTAAATAGACTACATTTAAACCAATTGATTTTCTATACCATAATTCGAATTAGACAAATCTTGTGTGTATTGCACAAAGGTAACATGCAAAATCATGATTGAGCTTGAATATTATTCGTTAGGAATTCTTACCGATGACTTCTGTTTCCTCCTTCCTATTTCCCCAAAATTAAATTTGATATTTAACTGCATTACCTTACGTAAGTTCTGATTGACGCTTAACTGGAAAGTATGAACAAACATAATGATTCTTTTAAAATGTAATATAATGGATATGTCTGATAAACTACTGTGCTGTCCTTTTACCACGTGGTTTGTTACTTCTCTATAAAAATAATAATATATATTTTTTAAATTTTACACCATATATTGTTGATAAATAAATAAATTATATTTATAATGACCAAAATGTGCATAGTAGACTTCGAAAATATTACAATAAAGCTTACAAACTTTGACAACGTATGCAATATTTGTATCCTAATAAAAGCAAATATCGTTAAACGTTAGTCAGTTTTGTTTAAAATATGTTTAATGTGTGCTCTACATTCTTAAAACGATAAAAGTTTTTACCTATTTGGTTAGCGAAGATATTTTGGTTTGTAAAACGCTTAGCAGAAATTATATAATTTTATGTAAAAAACTTAGACTACAGAATAAAAGCAACTTAAAGGGTTACCGATATCAAATATCGTAAGCAATTAGAAATATCGTAGAAAATCCAGATTAAATTGGATCTCACAGTTTTAAAACCACGTAAGCATTAAATCTGAACAATTGTTCTTAGAAAAATACTTAACAGTGTCGTGCTGTGCTGTGACCCCAATAACTGGCCTATAGAGATGGTGTAATTTCGCGAAATATCCTATGCATACTCAAGCCCCGTACATTCATTCATTGTCTGTTGTTACACTGAGTAGCAGCTAGTTGACTAATGGTCGGGACTTGAGTATGTATAGGATATTTGATTCTAACATTCAGGTAATTTAATTTGCGAAATTTCACCATCCCTATACCAATAAGATGTTTCTTGTAATTATTGTAATTGTGTTACTATTATAATTAACTATGGGTTTAAGTTGAGACGTAAAAATTGTATTTCTACTGACTATACATAAATTAATACGAAACATGAGTCTACGATATCTCTTTGGTAAAACTATACTGACACCAGTCTAGATATAAATTTTTTTTCAAATATATATATATATATATATATATATATATATATATATATATATATATATATATGTGGGCTTATGCTCCTTGCTACTATGGAAGATGGTAAGATGAGAGAAGGCAGACGGTTTGCAGTAGGGGTGATGTATCTAGCTGGACCAATGAGAAAATGAAAACAGACACTAAGAGAAATCAAACAGTTAAAAAGGTATACGTAAATTAAAATGGAAACCACCCAAACAATACACAATAATGATCTAAGTTATGCTGGACCGCCATGTTTGTTAGATGGTCCAAGCCTACGAAAATGTTGTTATACGGAAGTCACCGTAACACATATTTACGTCTGGAGGTAATAAAAAGATTACTAGAAAAATTCGTAACCGCACAAAGAATTTTATTGTTTTGTAGGTCAAAATAAAACTCGTGTTTCAATTTTAATTTACATTATTACTAGACATGAGGGTTTAGCGCGAGAAAACTTGACTGCTTGTTTAGGTTCAACACACGTTCAGCTTAACAAGATATTGGCTTCTGCTTGTGCGCGGAGCTGTTACCTTATTTGACTGAGAGAGTAAAAAGTCCCACTATTGTATTGTTTGATGCCTGCTATTGGTGTGCAGAGAGCTACTTTGAGTCAGAAGTGTATCACCCAATCTCACGCGTTGCAAGAAACTGCAGTATTCTCAAGACTATGTTGGCACAAAATGTTTTCGTGTTATGCCGTCATCTCTATTTATTACCAAATAAATTACTAATTCAGCTGAGAATCTAAACCAAAAAAATAATAATAATAAAGAGCGGTGCTATGTTAAGGTTCACCTCAGTTTTCATAATCTTTTTTTTATATTTGTACCAGATATTTTTTTTTCTTATTTTAGACATAAATTGTGTCTACATATTCCTCTTAGGACATTTTTGTATAACTTATAGTTTTTGCGTAATGAGTCGTAAACGGCAAAATTTGCACTTTACAGTTTTATGCACGCCACTAAAACCAAATGACATACGAAAACCGTAAAAATTCAACATATATAACAATGTTGTAAGCTATGATTTGACATATATAAGACAAAATATAAACTATTTTTGTATTTATTAAAAAATGCTGAATTTTGTAACGCAAAATTAAAAATTTCAAAAATTTTTTTAAATACAAAACTATATATATATATATATATATATTTATTATTTTATACGTGTCAAATCACAGCCTACAACAATGTTATACACTGTGAATTTTTTCAGTTTGGTATGTCAGTTGGTTTTAGTGGCGTGCATAAAACCGTAAAGTGCAAATTTTGAAGTTTACGACTCATTACGCAAAAACTATAAGAGGTACAAAAATTTCCTTAGAGGAAAACTAAGTCACAATTTGTGTCTAAAATAAGAAAATAAAATGTCGGGTACAAACATAAAAATAATAAAAGATGTTGAAAACTGAGCACCCCCTTAACAATAGAAAGTAGGTTGGAAAATTACATTTCCGAATCATGTATATAAATTTACAGTCACTGATATTAAGTGTTATTACAGGTTGTATCAAAAGTACATGTCAATATTTAGGGTGAATAATGCTCTCAAATAGAGGAATAGAAAATGTTCTGTGAAAATAGGACTTATAACCCACTGTACTACATATATGTCTCATGACTTACAGTGCATGGCACGCGAGCTGGGCCGTGTTACTGTGGAATTCCCCACCGGACAATGCCTACCGTCTAATTAAATGTGACTCATCTGGTACGTAGTTGCAGATAGAAGCTGCAATGGCATTCTCCAGTTTCACGATACACCCCGCTTGTGATGAATTCTACATCATTTACTGCGAACTGTAGTGGAGAAAGGGTGAGTTTTCGGTCCTATGTTCACATATTTTTTTCCCTTTAGATGTCGTACTGTAAAAAAAAAATCTTATTGACTACCACACAATATTTTGTCCTTATTGATTTTATAAAATTTTTTGTAATGTCCACAAAAATTTTTTCTGCCCCCAATAAAAAGTTTTGCTGTGACGACAAAAATATGTTCCAACCACTGCAAAAAATTTTGGTGAGGTCCATATCGACAAACAATTTATTTGTGCCAACCACAAAACATTTTTTTTGTGCAGGATTAATACTTAGAGCCCACGATTTTTGGTGAAAAGAATTCTGCAACAATTTGTTTCAATGCCTTATGTGCACATATGCTGCTCTGCTTCATGGTCAGTGATTGGCTGTTTATAAACCTCAGCGTCTAGGGTTCTACCCGCAAATCACAGACGTGTGGTGTCGCAGTTACGTTGGCACAGTCAAATGAGTCACGTCTGTGCAATAATACATTCTGCCAATAACCATGAATCAGAGCTGCAGATGTGCACGTAAGGCATTGCAACAAATTGTTGCAGAATTCTTTTCACCAAAAATCGTGGGCTCTATTAATACTCCAAGATACTCACGTGCACAGCCTGTATACAGAACATAATCTGTTTTACTATTCGTGCCGTCCAACCATTTAATATCCTTGGAGTTGAGTTGAGAGGTTTTGGTCAGCGCTTAACAGCGTGGTCTTCAGCTCTGGGAGGGATGCCATGAGGTGAGTTCGGAGCAGCGCCGGTATGAAAGGACACGGGAAATAGGCGATCCCCGAGAAAACCCGCCGACCAGCGGCATCGCTCGGCACGATTCCCACATGCGTGAAAATCTGAGGTCAACCCCGCCGGGAATCGAACCCGGATCGCCTTGGTGGGAGCCGAGTGGACTGAAAACTCGGACACCGCGGTCCCTCATATCCTTGGAAGTTGTTCAAGTAGAGTGGGGAGAGATTTAACCAAGTCCTATAAATTATGAACCACCTTAGCCTCGAGTGATTTCGGAAAATGCTGGAAAACTGAATCCATAATTGCCGGACAGCGAATGGAACGCGGGACTTCCAGAACGTTGTAATAATTCTCTACGTTTCTCGATTACTCAAATGCAGATTTATACCGAGAGTTACTTCGCACGTTATCAGTAGGGCTAGGAATATTTCGCGAGTTCAGCTACCAACATGCTATAATCCATTATCCTGTGTATACCGAAGTCCTACCATTTGTCCATTACCTGCTACTCAATCAGACAGCAGACAATGAACTAATATAAGGGGCTTGAGTATGCATAGGACATTGAATTCTAGCATGCAGGTAATTGAACTCGCGAATTTTTCCTAGCCCTAGTTATCAGGCATGGGCGATTCACTTTAATGTGAGCACTTCCAACATTTGTAAAAAAAAGTATTTATTAGGGTTACAGGCTTAGATGTAATATTTTGAATTTTCATATGTTTACAGTAGCTTTTAGTTACATTGATGTTTTCATATTTGATATAGTAAAGGTGAAAGCCAAGTCGTTCATGAAACTGCAATATCGTATCCCACAATACTGGAGTTTCACTGAAAACCTTTTTTTTTTTAACACTATAGGAGAAAAACATTCCAATATGCATTAAAATAAATCCAGATCAGTCCTTTGGAGCATATGGCATATTTACTGAAAGTATAAAAATGGCCATTATGCCTTTATATACCGAAAAATTAACTTCAATTAAAGCGAGGGTTACGACATATAGCTGTTTCATGAGCGAAATGGCTCGCTGAAAAATTTACGCAGTGCTATGTTTAACCTTAAACAGCCTATACAAGATGTCCAGAAACGGGATCGTAATAATCACGGCACATCAATCATGGGCTTAATTCCAGACGAAAACGTCAACGAGAAAATGTACGACAACGTTTTCGCGCACATGGTGGCAACCCTGCACGAAGATAGCCTTCTCTTCTGCTCCACGTTCAGGTATTATTTTAAGTATGTTACGTCAAGTAAACGCAGAATCATGTTAAGACTATGTTAAGTCTGCTCGAGATTTAAACCTGCACCCATATTATGTAAGATCAAACAGGGAGTAGTAACAGATATAAGTAGGGCCCGGTAGTTTTCGCGAAAATATTTTTGCCCCACTTTGTTTCAGTGTCTTACGTGCACACCTGCACCTCAACTTCAAGGTTATTGACAGAGTGTATTTGTGCAGAGTCATTCATTAGACTGTGCCCACGGATAACTGCCACACACCACGCCTGTGATTTGCGGGTTTAACCTGTAGACGCTGGGTGTTACGGCATACAATAACTGATCACATAGCAGAGCTGCAGCTGTACACGTAAGTCACTGAAACAATATGATGCAACAATATTTTCGCGAAAACTACCGGACCATAGATATAAGGTATGTGGTAGCACAATATGGGACTTACTACACTGCTATGTTGCCAAATTGTGCTTAGAAAATATCATTGTTAGGGCAACGAACTTTTCGCGAAATTAATTTTTCCCCCGTTTGTTTTAGTGACTTAGTCACACATCAGAAGCTATGCTTCATGGTAATTGGCAGCGTGTCTTTGTGAAGTGACGTATCTCATTTGACTGTGACGTCACTGGAAAAGGTCACTTCTACGACCTGGTCATTTCACCGAACTTTTTCCCTACTCTTCCCCTTACTCCCTCCACCACGCACTACTCTGCACACCTCCTCTAAATATGCTCTGTCAACTACCGAGGTCGTACAACTCCCCTACACTTCTTACTCTCTACAGAACCATACGTACCGCATGTTGGCGTCCCTTTACCATGTGCACCATCTATTGGTGCTTGTGTATCGTTCCTCCCGTTGGCTTCCACGAGACGTGAAGAATTCGTACACTAGACATAAAGCCTAAACCCTATTGGCCGTAGCATCCAACATTCGTCGCCGCCCCGCATAACAACCAGCGTAGTGGGGAGAGAAGTTCTGTCAACTGCCGAGGTCGCAGAACTGACATAGCCCTGACAGTCACAGTAAGGTTACGCTACACATGTGTGACTTGTGGTATAAAATCAAGACACGTGAGTTAAAACATCCAATCACTGATTATTAATCTAAACTGCAGATGTAAACATAAGACACTGAATCAAATTGGGGCAAATTTATTTTCGCGAAATGTCCATGACTAGAGGCAGTGATTTTTGGTGAAAAGAATTCTTCATCACTTTGTTTCAATGCCTCATGTGCACATCTGCAGCTCTGCTTCGTGGTCAGTGATTGGATGTTTTTAACTGTCAACGTCTTGAGAATCTACCCGCAAATCACAGACGTGAGGTGTCGCAGTAACCTCGTTCTCATTGGCTCAGTCAAATGAACTACTTCTATTCACAGATACACTCTGCCAATAGTCATGAAGCAGACCTGCAGACGTGAGTGTTACACATTGACACAAAATGTAGCGTAATTATTTTCACCAAAAAATCACTGGCTCTATCCATGACCTTTATCATTGTACAACATTTTGCCACTGATATATTCGTCTCCGATTTAGCCCGGTGTTTACATGGTGTGCTTATCATACGGCAGTTTCTGAACAGCCTGCATACGCGCAATGCTGAGATGCGAATGCTCCAGTAATTATTTTCTGCCGGGCGCAGAGCTTCCCACGTCAAAAAACGCGGGATTTGTCATTCCTCCCTCCCCCACCAAAACTTGTTTCCCTGTCTCGTGCGCGGCAGATTCACAATTTTTGCAGGAGATCCGGCCATGTGATGCCCGCCTCCCCCCCCCCCCCCAACCCTCGTTAGCGTGCGGATGAGTGGAAAAGCAGGA
>PNEQ01085573.1:0-13341 GCA_003012365.1 Medauroidea extradentata | reverse complement strand
CATGCTATGTAGATTTTTCATATTGCTGCAAAAATAAAACATTCTAAAAATCGTTAAGTGGATGTTTTGAACCCATTTAACACTAAGATCAGTCATACGGTTCACAATTCTACGAGGGTGTTTTTTTTTTAAATAATGCGCCATTCGAACCCAATATTTTGCTTGATTTTGGATAATTTGATAACACATTTTGTTTAATGCATTGTGTGCAAAAATCTATGAAACTACGAATTTTATTCCTGTCAATTTTATAATTGTGAATAAATAATGATAGCGATTTTTAAAAACGACAATTACAATGATTTATTATTATTTTTGTTCAAAATCACGGTAAGACTATAAGATTTTATTTGAAACAGTTGCTATCATAAATATGGAGGTCACAGAAGAGCTAGCTATACAGAAGCGAAATTGGTTGAGGTTGTATTTAATACGTTTTATACGGGCGTGTATTCGGCGAGAAGACTTTCTCACTAGTTCAGTGACGTGCGTAGAGGCTAGGGTGAGACTCACTTGGCATGGTTTTTCGCCCTTAGAGCGTTAGCCTCTTCTGGCCTCGAACGCGCAATAACGACTACCCAGGCTGCCAACTTAACAGGGATACACAAGTATAACGTTCCTATGATGCTACTTATCACAGCCGTCTTTACCAGAAGGCCGGAGTCTTGAATGTGGCAACACTGCATCGGGGGCCTGCTGTTTGTCACTTATCGGCAACCCTAGTTTCTGCAACGTGTATAGATCATAGCCATCTTTAGTAGAAGGCCGCTGCCATAAATCTGACAACACTGTCAACAAGGGTCATTTTAACACTTTCTTTAGCTCTCCAACGGCAATGGCTGTCCTTGATTCGTTATTTTGTCTACACGCCAACGAATCAGGAAAAGCCGTTGTCGCTGGAGCGCTTAAAAAAAGTGTAAAAGTGACTTATTGGCAGTGTTGCCAGATTAATGGCTACGGCCTTCTACTAAAGATGGTTATGGTATAGATGCAGCTTTAGTGACGTGTACACGTCTACATTGACTACGACAACCAATGAACGATCGGCAGTAGGCCTCCGATGCACCGTTACCACATTCAAGACTCCGGCCTTACTAAAGACGGCCATGTACTTATACATAGAGTGAAGCTAAATATTTTTCGAATAAATTTACAGCTTCCAAAGCTCTGTACACTATTAAGCGGTTAGGACATACGGCTATGTTTTACTAATGTAATACACTTAGCATATGTTACAAACCAGTGGCTACTAAGACTACTTGGCTGTTTGACGGTGTTGTGGCGTTTTACGCTAAAACGTTTTTATGTGAAACCGCAGAAATTATTCTTTTTGTTGTTATGTATGAAAATAACACCCACTTGAAACTACAGATGACACGTTTTGCAAATTAAGTATGCTTGTTAGAAACATGAGTTTGGGGCCTTTGGAAATGGCTAACAACGGCTTTTTTTAGATTGCTTTAACTTCGAAAATACGACCTGAATCCGTAAATTGCAACATGATGTCCGTGCACTTGTCTTTATTTCGTACTATGCAAAAGTAAAACATTAGGGTTACCGCTTAAAGTTCCATAGGAAAAAGAGATCTACGAAAACATTGCACGCCCAGATTAACGCGCTGCGAATAGAGACCATGTGCCTATCGTCGAGAGTGGTACTATGGCTCTTATCGCCCCGCTGTTCCCGCGCGTCAATCACGGAAATTCGAAACCAGTACGTACAACTCTAAAGGACATGTTCCCGATTTTGCGGGAAGCCAAATGAATATATTTTTTTTTTTTAAACTCAGACGCAGGCCGATACCTTAAAATTGCTCTGTAACTTTGCTGCAAATTGGTATTGCTATGTAATGTATTTTTTCGAATTATAACTGTATAATGTTTTCTTTTAATCTATAAATTAAAACAAAACTTCATTAGTTAACCATACCATCTCGACTAAATCGGAGTACGTAGTTCAAAGCAGTTATACCAAAGTTACAGAGCGATTTCATGATGACGGCTCTCATTTAGGTTTTAGAAATTACTACCGTCACGAGGCATTCGGCCCAAGAACGTAAGTTTTCTTGAACAAATTTTGAAACCGTGAAATGGGGTCGATTATTCATGGATTTAAGGAAACAATAGCTTGTTTATAATTTTTTTCCTCTATGAATTACTGCAAACGGGATGCACATTGATGAGATATAATATAAAAAACGGCAAAAGCGTTGTGGAAAGACCACGTGATAATTTTGTCAGACTTTGGCAAATGCTGTTGGATCTGCAGCCGTCTTCCTGTTGTATGTCCCTTGGTCATTTGCAAAAGTAGCTCAGACATGGACAAAAGTAATAGTATAAAATAACCAACAATAATAAAGCAGGAATATTGCTAGTCACTCCACTGCGTGTCCTTACGTGACTTTTCACTCTGCTGTACGAAACGCAAAAAAATTGTCTGTTGACACTCGTAGCAAAACTATTTATTTATTATATTTTAATAATTATGAGTTTAATTTCCTACTCAATAATACAAAAAAAAATTGAATCAAGGCCGATGTTACCGTCACTTTATGTAAATGTAAGTAATAATCATTACAAAATCGATAAGCCATTAAACCTTAAGAAAAAAAAAATAATTACGTATTTATTGACAGCGCAATTAATGCGTCATCACCTTTTCTTACACTGTTCTATGTAGTACACATACATTATATAAGTCTTACTTGATAAATATTTGTGTGTTATATCTACAAAAAATTATTTTGATTCTAAATACTAGGGAAATAAAATTTAAATTAGTGGTAAATGTTGCGTAAAAATTACGGTACTTATATTTAATAGTAATGGCAAAAATACGACGAAATAACTTCTGTTTTTAAAGGTATAGGCGCACTGTGGCTACCTTGCGACCTCTGGTAATGCAAATGCAACGAAGTCTTTCAACGGTATGCTTTATTTTTTAAAGCAATCCAGAAAATTCAGACGACTAAACGCATTTTCGCCATGATGGATTCTGTAAATTCCTTATTACTTTGACAATTCAAGTGATAGAATTTCGGGAATCCGAGAACTTCAATCTGAGAGGTTCCCTTGCGTTTAAGTTTGCTTGGCACCAAAGTAAAAAAAAAAAAAAAAAAAAAAAAAAAATCCAAATACCAATACACGTCTTTTTTCTTTTTTTCTTTTTTTTTTTTTATTTTAAGGTTCACTCCGGTGAGACGGTTGTGCTTCAACGCAACTCCAGTAGAATTTTTTTTTGTATTTGTACAGCTGTCAATACCGCATTTAATTGCATACCTTCTTCAGAAGCTTTATCGGAAAGACTGGAATTTATTTCTCTCTTCGTCCATGTCAAAGTGGTTTTTACCTTTTCTTTTCTCGGAAAGAATTTTTTATGGAATCAAGGATTCACAATTATCGCGCATGTCTGTGTTGAAGGGAATGTTAGATTGTTTACGCATGAAATACTCTAGCTCTGATAAATTTTAAAAAAATATTTCAGTTGTATGGTGTCATTCAGAATTAAATATTATATAATTCCACACATCACAGCGCCCTGCATGTTTCACTAAAATTAAGCTACTTATTTCGTACTGTACGCTCAATAGATTTTATCTATTTCTAAATAAAAAATGACATATTTAATTATGAATATTCATTGTACAGTACAAGTTAAACAGAAAATCGAACACAGTCGGTTTATCAGCTTTGAAAAATCCGGAAAATAAAAATAAATTTTATTAAATTTTTATGTTATAAATATTTTCATCGCCCAATACGAACAATTTGCAACAGCTTAGTCATAAAATAATTAATGTTTATCAGACATGTTTTACTATAGCTCTAATAACGTCGTGTAATAGTGAATTAATGTACGTCATGAACTTTCTTCAGTAAAATGTTTTTCTGGGTAGATTAGGCGGGTTGATTTTTACACACAACATGTGCTTAGTTTTAAATTACTCTTAATGAAGTAATATAGCAGTAAAAATTTATAAGGAAAACAAAATTAATACAAACACTATGATTACGGTAAATAGTATTCTCAGAAACATCACGACTTAAAGGCACGCAAGAATAGTAGGTTAAAATTTTTTTTTTAGATTTTTAAGATGAAAAAGTGTTTAGATTTTTGCAGTTACTTTATGTTCCCACGATTCTTGTAATGAACATATTTAACTATACGTATGTACACTTCTGTCATACGTAGATATGATGGTATATCGCGAAATTGTTTTGTGCCAACATCATACCCTTGGAAAGGCTGTAGTTTCTTGCAAATCATACCATTGGGTGACATACGTCTGACAAAACGTAGCTGTCTGCAGACCAATGACAGCCATCAAATATTACAATAGCGGGATTCTTATTGGCTCAGTCAAATAGGGTAATGGCTCCACGTACAAGCGAAAGCCAGTAATCTTTTGTTAAGCTGAACGTGCGTTGAACCCAGCAAACAGTGAAGTTTTCCTGCGATAAACCGTCATCTCTTGCCATACGAAATCGTAATTCAAAAGATGTTTTATTTTCCTACATATGCTCTTTAAGCTTACCTGTGACAAAAATGGTTTAATTTTTGTGGCATAACATGTAATGGCATTATTATTTAAAAAAAGTTATTAAATTAATTTTAAATGCACGTAATGTTTCGAATACTTTTTACATGCCGAGGACGTAGAGGAATAGGGAGTGAAAGTACTGTGACCGAATCATTTTTAAAAAACTTAATTTAACCAAGAAAATATGTAATTTATTTGCTATTATTTTTAAATTGCGAAAAGTCTATTTGTACATTTCTAAATGTGGCTTCGTGTAAATAATAAAATAATTTCACGTTTTACACGTTGCTTTTAAATCTTAATACATAATTTTCTTATGTTTAAAAAAATTAGTATCTGGTTTTAAATAAATTATTTGTTAGTTTTACTTAAAAGTTGTAACCTATGCCGGCAGATATCTTTGTATTTTGGAAGAAATAATTTTACTTCTACGCTAATGTTCGGAAATACTCAAATAGCTTATTTTAAATTGTAAACAAATCTCTTTCATTAATTTTGCATAAGTGAAACTCGTTACTCAAGCTACATAATGAAGAGGATCAAATGCCAGAATGCTGTGTGTGTCAGATGTGAAACATGACAGACGTCAGTTCTTCTCCAGTCCATGATGTGTCGTGTTACAGTTAGCGTGAAAACTTTTGTAACTTTTCTCAACATTGTTGTTATTTTTGTACTGTTCTACTCTGCTGTCTTTTAGTTTTGCGGCGATTTTCATATACATGCACTTGTTGTTTGCATATAATTTTAGTTTGCTATCGCGTTCCTAAATAGGCTGAATTTGCTATTGTTCCAGAGTTGTATGTTTTTGGCGCGGTTGAAGACAGAACTATTCGTTGTATTATATAGTTTATTTCTTTTCTTAGTTAATATTTTGCGGAATTTCACTTTACATTCAGATGGTTTACTAAGAATAGTTAAACTGTGTGTTCACCCTCATTTGACGAATCATGCGAAGATTAAACAGCAGTGCAATACTGGTCATTTACGCAACTAATGCACACATATTTAATTACAAGCAGAAACACTCTTAATTTGAATTAGTGAATATTCACTAATTTCCTTTATGAGTGCCAACATCTCACAACTGAATCAGTGAATATTCTCTGTTTTTCCGGTTGTTTTCAAAGAACAGTTTTCACTTATTGAATCAGTGAAAAATTACTGAATAAACTGAGGACATTAGCTAATTATCTTGTGGAATCTTGGCATTATTTTTCGGAATCAGTGAATAGTCACCGATTTCACAGTGGTTTCTCACTGATTCAATTTGTTGAAACTGCTCCATCCATCGGCATGAATCAGTGAATATTCACTAATTCAGATTTAGAGTGTAAGCGTAGACGTAAACGTAGACATATTTTTTTTCCCCTCAGGAAATTCATTTCGCAAGGGAAAAAAAAAACATGTCTGCTTACAATATTACTAAGGTAATATTTACCAAGCTAAAGTATTTGCTTTGATTGTCACCGTTAGAGGTATTGTGAAATAAACCATAAGAAATAACAGTGAGTGAGTGAAGAGATTTTGGTCAGCGCTAAACATCTCGATATTTAGCGCTTAACATCGAGGTCTTTAGCGCTTGTGAGGGGTGATATGAGGTGAGTATGGAGCAGCGCCGGAATGAAAGGGCGGGGGAAACGGGAGATACCCGAGAAAACCCGCCGACCAACGGCATCGTCCGGCACGATTTCCATATGCGAAAATCCGGGGACCGATCCCGCCGGGAATCGACCCGGATCGCCTTGGTAGGCGGCGGCCCTAAGAAATAACAGTGAATAGTGGATTTCGTTGTTACATTTTTCACAACATTGTACGCTGATATCAATATGTGTTTTTTACTATACTGCATAAATAGTTTTTTTATGAATTTAATAGTAGCTTTGAAATTAACCGTTTGATTAAACATATGTGATACACAAGTTCTTACTGGTACTAAATAAATATGCCTACATATTGTGATAACCCTTGTTTAAATAATATATGTCAAAGGTAAATCCTGTGAATGTAAAGTTATCACTGTGGTGCTGGTCACGAACAATGAGATGCAGCAGAGAAATAAGTTTGTATCTGCAGAACAATTAAAACACCACTTTTATGACCCACAGAATATTTCACATAAATATAACTGTCGTGTGTTCTTTATTCTCGAAGTCGTAAAACAAAAGCCATGAAATCTTGAAGATTACTTGCGTCTGTGCCTTGCCTCAAGCGAGACTAATTACAAGCACTCCATTGTCTTGTCGAGAATGTCGTGGTTGGAGTCATTAATTCTGCGAATAAACTTCAGCCCGCAATTAGGTGTATTCCACAAGCAGGCAGCCTGCCCTTGTTATGATCCTAGCGAAGTGCAGATATGTCTTTACAAAGTCACAGACATAATAAATATATTAAACATCAGCACTGTTGCGATCATTAAGGCCATAATCGCGTGTTGCTACTATTTTCACGATATGTTTTTTTTTTTAACCTTTAGCCAAAGCAGATATTACCAGTCTATTTGGGGGTTTTGTTTGATATGGTTTTTGCAGTGGCAGTTATTTTTTCAAGCCAAGAAACTATAAGGCTTCGAATAATAAATCAATTAACAACAATTTTGTTAAATAACCTACCTCATTAGCTAAAACAATAGCATAAACTGTCTCGAAAAAAATAGCCAACGTGGGGAAAACAGTTTTAAATAAAACTGGCAAACAAATATTTTATACCTGCTTTCGAATAAGTTTAAAAAAAAATACTATCGCGAAAAACGTGGAAACAAGGTGTAAGTCATTCGGAATAAAGTGAGCACTAAAATATTTAACCTTTGAATAATATCACTAGCCGTTACTGCATATAAGTCAACATTAACTATAGTTGCTTTACTGATTGTATGGTTGGCAGCGAAATTAAGCAATATAGTTCCCTGTGATTTCTTATATAAATACAACAATAGAGAAAGAAAATCAACGGAAATCGGCATAACTATATTTTATATAGTTAATATTTTTTTAAAAATTAAACTGTATTGATTCATACTGACTGTACAATTTGACTAACACGCGTAAACATTAAGTGACGTGTCCAGAGAGGTTAGACACGTCCCGTCGTTAGCCGTTACGAGCGGAAAGATACGAATTGACTTAAAATGTAACTTTATCAGGGCTTTTTTGTGTGCTCACTTTATCCCGAACCGCCTATACAATGCTCTTAAGAGCGCGTGGTAGATAAATAAACGCTGAAAACATCAATTGATTTCTACTCTTTTTTCGAAGCCAATACGGATAAGATACTCAATGACAATCCTAGATAATGGTATTTGCCAACTTTATAAATAAATATTTATCCAGAACTACTAATTCATTACGCGTGAGCTCTTGCGTCGCAGTTAAATGCAGGAGGTTCCGGCGTCAGAGATTGTGCCTTAGAAGTTCGTAACAATGGAAACAATTTTGTTTTAAACGTTGGCTAAAACTATTATCTAGGATTGCTATTGTTTGATTTCCGCAAATTGGCTTCAAGAAACCTACAGTTATACATTAATGCTTTAAGCGTTGTATTGTGTGCCACGCTCTCTTAATGACGTCCTTCGTATGAGACGTAATGTGCAGGTAGATACGTTTAATACAAAACTACTTAACATGTGCCCTATGGGCCAGTGTACGAAAATACACTTCGGAAAGGACGTAATGCCATTGCTAAGACACAATGCTAGTTAAAACACTGTTTCTAAACTATCCACAAAAACTTTAAAAAAAAGTCACGCCTTTACAAACTGCAGTACTTCAAATTGTACAAACCGTAAGAATGCAAAACTCAGATCTCTGAACTTTGCTACAGACTTTCCACCAATAAAATTATTTGTTCACTGCTCCAAGTGCCGTTGTAAAAATTAATCATGAGGGAGGGGGAGGGGGTGGATCTTGCACGGTGGTTAATGTTTAGCTCGTTGTTGTAATGCGGCAATTAGCTTCAATGACACCATTAGAAATACGTCCCTTCTGAACCTCTAGCGCGCCCTTAAGGAGGAGTGTTAAACAATTTTTTTTTTAGTTTTTGAGCCGTAACATTTATTCGTACCGTTTTATCAAAATTTTCTCTTCGACAAAGTATAGGATGTATTCTTGGTTAACTGTTTGATATGATTAATACTGGAAGCATTAAATTAATTTGTCATGCAGAAGTATTGCAAGAGTGTATGTTAACGCTCAAGAATTCCCTTACAATGAGAACGTAATTAAATATTTCATTGTTATTTATGTCAAGCAAATTACCAAGTATATATCCTGTACTTTATCTAAGAGAAAATTTTGATAATACAATTTGAATTAATGCTATGGCTTATAAACTGAAAATACAATAAAATTGCCTAACACGACCATCTACCCTACGCTTCAAATGCGTTGCAGTGTGTTCGTAAACTGATATTTTCTACGAAAATATTCTGTTTGCCCATTGTGCCAACGTACGAAAAGAAAACAATTTTCAGACAAGGTCAGAACCTCATTGTTAAGATGCCACACTCAATAAAATCACTGTTTCTAAGCCCTCTTACATGACTAAAAACCGGTCTTTTCAGACTTTCCTAATTAAAAATGTACTAACCGGATATATGTGAAACTCTGATTGCGGCCTGCACTGAACTTAGTTACTGACTTTCCACCAATAAAATTATATAGTCACCGCTTAGTGTCCCATTGTAAAAACCGTTCTGCGGGAACCTTGCACGCTAGCGATTGGCTCGTTGAGGCGACGCGGCATTTGATGCGCGCTTCAAGGTCGACCTTATTGCTCCGTCGCTTTTGAGCCTCTCGCGCGGGTAGGCGGCGCCCGAGCAATCCTCGACAGGGAAGACAAAATACACGCGTGCGTCTTGCGCTTAGAGGTTATGCGGCAAGTGGCGAGCCAGCGAAAGTCGTCCTTATATCCTGCGAGATAGCAAGCCACAAGTGTACCCGCAGTGTCTTGGTTACGCATGTTTCAAATTTGTCGCACCGTTGAATATTAAATACTATTGTAGGGGGATATGTAGCTGTTACACTACCGCTTTATTCTCCAACTACCTCTAAAGTAACGTACAGACAATTCGTGCGAATTCGTAGATATTTTCTAAAGTCTTCAGTTTCCCTTACTATTTATTAAAGTGGTCACGTGCCCAGTACGCCGAGCTACGCGCAAGGATTCAGCCCGTAATATATTATTCATAACTGCTCAACGTGAATGAGCATGTCATACGTGTGTACACATTTTAGGTTTAATACTACTTATAAAAGCGCATTTTCTAGCGGCTAAAAATGGCGAATATGTGTGTTCTTTCAGTCCTTTTTAAGTAAGAAAAATCTAGAGGCAGTATAGCATAAAAGGTGTAGTTGTTTATGACACACTTTTGTATCCTCAATATTTCTTCTTAAAATATAATGAATGCCTCATTGAGGCGAGTTATCGGCGAGTTCATTGAGTTGAGCCTAGAGGCTAGTATGAAGTGTGATGCTAGTGTTGCCTCGTCCTTACCGCTTTCGCAACTCTAAACTTTAAAGGCGTATACTACGTCCACCTAAACGGTCACTTTAAACATAAAATTGAAAAAAAAAAAATAAGGGTATTAACACATACAAACTAAGTTTACGTTCATACCAAAAATTATATTCATTTCAATTAATTAGGTTCCGAGATAACAGAACCCACATGAAAAATAATTTTTAGATACTTCTGAGTTACAAGATATCTCTTTAAAAGAAAGGTAACCGTAGTAAATTTAGTTTGACTATATTTCATTTAACTAACTTTCAGATTTGATGTAACTTAAATTTAAAATATTTAATGAGAAACATATCTTAAAAGTACATTATTTGCAACAGATATGATTTTACCTATGTCGTTGTTTTAAAATGTTATTAATTAAATTTTTAATCACAGGCACACCAATTCAAAGACCGAAGAAATAAGTTTTATTTAGACTTAATCCCATTGACAGTCCCATCACTTTTAAAGTTCCAGACACTAAAATATACTTATTTTCAAACCTAAAAACGTAATAAATACATGAATACAAGTGATTAAGTACTCAAAGATTTCATTTTCAAAGTTTTTGGCTGCAGGAAATTAAACTTATTTTTACTTACATAATATTCATTTAAATAAAATAACATTTTCACATAGAAATTAAGAGTTTTTTTACAAAATTAATTACGGAAGTAAATTTTTATGCGACGTGCATTTTTCTGCTAGGAAGTTGGTTTTAATCGTGATTTAGTCCCACAACATTATGTCATTGTAACACTCACTGGCTTCAATTATTTAAAACCGACTACATGTTTGTAATATAATGAATACGATACAACTGCACAGCCTGAAGAGTGATTCCCAATTAAAAACAAAATTTAATTATTTTACTTATAAAGAAAGAGACTTGCTCATGTGGATATTGAAGTTATTTTATGCCATGTATTTCATAATGGTACAAAAGGAATTAAAACTTGGCAACATTAATTAGAGAACGTAACAATTATTGCCGTACGAACTACTATTCAATTGTTTCTAATCAAAAGTGACCAAATAAATTTATCAACGACCATTAGTTGCAAACAAAATGATTCCTGGTAGCACGTGCGAACTAAAAGTTTGTGAGAATTATGAGATAATGAATGTTCGTCTAGCCATTACTAGTAATGGGGTCGCCTGACTAAAGCTAGAGCGCTCCATTGGTTTGGTTGATAACGGTCTCTTGTGTAGAGTACTACTCGTTATTTTTTTGTTTTTTATTTGTTAAAAGTAGCTACGGACCGCTTCATGTACGTCGAAGATTGCAGGTCGAAGGGCTGTTAACGAAGTGTTGTAAATGAAAAACAGCTTTAATAATCTTACTCCTTGTTCATATTTGCAAGCATTAAACTGTTGAATAAAAAATAAGAGTCGTCAGTAAAATTTTGCAGTTAAAGTTTGCCTAGCTAAGGAACACAAATTCTGCCGATATATATTTCATGCTACCGAGTTTCGCCTAATGTTTCTTTAATGCGTACACGTAGTTTATAAATTCAGATTCTCTTATCCTATAAAATGTGATAAAGAAAGTATAACACATTTTATGCAGAACATTAATATAGGTAACTCATTTAAAAGCAAGAAATTTCACTTTTTTTTTAGTAAAAGAATTGCCGAACTTACATGATTTATAACATGCATACATATCTCTGTAACGTAAGCGTTTTATTCCTGTGCCATTTACACCAGACTGCGATGAATTTCTGGAGTTGTTGAGTTGCTGTGCGTGCGTCCACAAAGGTTTCTGACCAAAAAAACTGTGTGTGTGAAGGAGGAAGGTTACAAAACGAAATGAGGCAGACTGGGGTACCCAAAGAGTTCAGTGAAAAAGTTAGTTTTAAAAATGTTTCTGAAACGGTTTTTTGCACTACTTAAAATTTTCAACTAACTTTTCTCTCAGAATTGTTAAAATTAAATACCATAATGTGTCACATTTAGTATTATTAATATTATTATTATCATTACCTACAGTAAATTTGAAGTGCCGGAAAGTTTTATCAAAAACCTTAAGTAATTAAAAATTTTTTTGGAAAATGTTTTTATTGAAAATATGTTGAAAATAGAACTACATATGTAGAGTATGTTACCGCATTAGACTTACATGTATAGACACACACTAGGTGCCCGGCCGTATCTTTACCGCAGGCATTTATTTTATTAAATACTGTAACGATAGCTACTGTGTTAATGAGATATTGAGGGCAAGGCAAAAACATGTTTTAAGGTTTTCACATCCAATTCATAACGACACCGCACAAAGTTTATGAGTTTATGAGATATAGAGGATATAGGGAAAATACATTTTTCCCCTTTTTACCCCTTAGTGGGTGCCTACCTTCAATGGGAAACCATTCTTAAATTTTCTTACTTCAAGTAACAAATAATTCTTCTGTTAGTTACTACTAATACCTATACGTGCATTGATTATCTCAGTAGTTCCCCGTAGCCGTGCCTTACACAGGATTCGAACCCAAATACTCCTACTAGAGTTAAAAAATCTACTTCAAGACTGGTCTTCAGAATTGTAAAAAAAAAAAAAAAATTGTAATGTGTATACTGGGTGTATAAGTACAGCGGTTACGGACTTTAAGAAGAGATAGAGTAAACCCAGACGATGGGAAATCACATAGCAATGAATAATCGGAAACCCTTTCCTGCGACACAAAACGCAAGAAAGAAAGAACACAAACAAGAGCAGAAATCATTTTCAATATTCTTAACACAGCGAAAATTCTGGATGGGAATTCTTTGGCTAGTGATGACGATCGATGTCACTTTATGTTCTTTTTTCTTAGTTTTTTGCAATATTAATGGCTTGTTCCCGAGTTTTTTTTTTCAGACTGGTGCCAATAACTCAAATATTTTTTAACTAAAAGTTTTGAAAAAATTTGAATCAATGTGCGATCACACGATGCACAATATTGTGGACTCGTTTTTTAAAATAATGTACCATTCGCCAGCAAAAAAATAATTTCCTTCTTTTTTGCTTACTTTCACGACGAAAAATGTGGTACTTTGGGTATAAAATCTAAAAAACAGTTCAGTATAATTCTACAAAAAAAAATTCAGTTACAAATTATAACACTGAGACGATCACGTCTCTTGTTTTCAAAGTTTCCTGCCTACCCGACCGCAGTTAAATGGACATACTACGCACTTACCTTAGTTGAAGACGTCGACAAACTTTCTTGTGTTGCTGCTGCAAAAAACACGCACGAATAAATACGCTGTGATATCTCAACTGTGGTTAAGCTGCTAAAATTGGCTCAAATTGAGTATTAGCA
>PNEQ01085572.1:95979-106540 GCA_003012365.1 Medauroidea extradentata | reverse complement strand
GTGCCTAGTGTGATCTGAAGTGATAGTGACAAGTATTGGATTGCGACGACTGTTCAAGGGCGTCCAGCGAGTGGGACCGCAGCAAGTAGGAGGAAGAAGGTGATTCTAGGCCAGAAAGATTCTGCGGTATTATTTCTTTGGGTCCACCATTGTGAGTGACTAGTAACCTTTCTATAGACAGAGAACTTGTGTAGATGTACTTTTTTATCCTTTATGTAAATAGTAGTTATTTCTTCTGTTTGCCATTTATTGTGATAAATCTTTATAGACATAGATTTTTTTGTATATACAGTTGTAAATAAACTAGATTAGCTTTATTTTCTTTATTTTATCAAAGACCTCCATCCCCAAACGTACCTAGCCCGCAACTTGTAACAGTATCAATTCTAGTCAACACTGTAAAAGGTTATTTGAGTAAATGCGACCTCTGATAACGCTTATATATTTAGCAGACATGAGACGTGGATAGCGGAGGTACAAGCAGCAACTAGCAACTACTGTCTTAGGCCCAGTACACAGGGGCATCTTTCTTGTGCATGAAAGTGAGCATCAAATGTGTACAAGAAAGGGAACACTAGCTAGTATTCTAGCTAGCATTCTACCAAATTAATTGTTTAGTTCACGCGTACAGCATTAAATTTTTGAACACAGGTTTTAAGGCTGCATTTCGAGTATTAGAGATAATAAGTGCAATATTTATCGCACCTGCACAAAAAAAAAAAAGCTTTAAAATCTCAAAATGGAATTATTGTCTCTAGTTAATTATATCCAGATGTAAAATGACATGGCGCACGATCAGCAAATATTTTGTTCAGTTAAGAAACTATTTATTTCAAAATGCTTCGTATTTGTAAGCAATTTTTTTTAAGAAACATTCACGCGTGCATAAAAATTGTTTGTTTGCATTCGACTAGTACATGAAAGATAATGAAAAATAGTACCGTCCCTATCCCGCACTAGCTAGTATACAAGTCCTTGTATGCTAGTCACTAGTATGCTCGGTGGCCGTTTACACGATACAAGTTCGCTACAAGTCGAGGTGAACCAGAAAGTGTTCACCTTCTTGTACAAGAAAGATGCCAGTGTGTACTGGGCTTTAGCTAAAACAAGGACTTGCATTCGGGAGAACCAGAGTCGATTATCGACCTTGATTTTTTTCAGTGCTTTCTGATATCAATCCAAGCAAACACTGGAATTGTTAACTCTTGTTCTCCAAGTCTACTTGTTTCATAAGTTCTGATGGAGAGGGACCTTGAACATTTTCTTTGTCATTTGGTGGCACTGCCCTGTACGTACCCGATCACAAACTGTGACTCCATTGCCCACGAGAATCTATGTGATGTATTACGTGTGTGGTCACTGTTTAAGAGTTTTTACACTCTACCGGGAAACGTTTCGTGTCACAAACATTCTCTGTGTTGGCCAACAGCTCACAATGAGAGAGTCTACAGCAATTTGATTCTAGCCTGCTGCCAGAAAATAGAGCGAATTTAGCACGTCTCTACTTATAGGCCGCGGTTGGCTATAGCGGGCGCTCCTCGTCATAGTTATCCCGGAGTTTCGCATGTGGGTACTATGCTATGCGATGCCATTGATCGGCGTGTTTTCTCGGGGTTTTCCAATTTTGCCCACTCCTGCATTCCGACGCTGCTCCATGTTCACCTAGTACCATCCATCATCATGTCTAAATTCCTCGATTTGAAACGCTGGCCAGAATTGGTCCACTTCCTAATTCCTGATTCTCTGAAACAATTGGCTACGTTTCTAATGGCTTATCTGTCGACGAGATGGTAAGCCATATTACCTTCATACCTATCTGCTGCCTTAATGACAAATATATTCTGCCGCTGTTCGGGCTAGATCTGCTAGTAGTAGAAAATCTTGCCTCTGCACCAGCAGTATTATAAATGACTTCCAACACATAGTCGCAGTCATCACTCTCTGCCCTGACTATGTACGGTTTCTTCAAATGGCATATATTTCAGTCGTATATCAGTTTGAGCCATCCATAAGCCGTCGTTTTATAAAAGAGCTCGTAGGTTTCGCATTTCGTTGAATATGGCAACGCCCATACGGGCATATTTCATTTTCCTTCAAAACTGTTTTTGCCTGCAATCTGGTGTCATGAATACTACCCTGGGGAAGTCGATGAATCGGAAGTACGCTGCTCGGTGTTCTGTGATAAAATAGCATACGTACTGCTGAGAGCTGCCAGGCATTTGATACCAACCTACTTTTGAAATGAAACGAAAGGAAACCGCATAAAATATAGAATATGTATATATGAGAGGGTTTATCAAATGGTATACCTCAAATTATCTATCAGTGTAGTATTTTTCAGGTTCTAGTAGCTGCCATTTTCAACGTGACGGATTCGCCCGCGAAATTAAAGAAATAATTATTTAATGTTTAGAAATTGAAGTCGGGCGACAGATATAGAAGAAACCGTTAATTTGTTCACTCGCAGCTTGAATGTTTAACAAAACGCCTTATACTTTTCTACTGTAAGCGACTAATAAAGTAAGATTTTCTGACACACATGTTTGGCCTTGTTATTATGCTCGTTTTAAAGGAACATTCACATAGATTAAAAAAAAAATACAGCAACGGCTTGTTAAGAAGTTTCTGTTTAAGAGAAATTCTCAAGTGGAAGACAAATGCCATTAGAGCGCCTTGCGCACATAGGTGATGAGGCAAGAGGTGAAAGAGATCGAGGTCGACTGCGGTCGCTGTGTTCAAGTAACATGCTAATTATATCTGTAATAATATAATACTATTACATGTGTCAAAAGCCAAAGGACTGAACTACAAATGCCAGGATGTATTTTTATCCTTTGCCTCCAGGTGACTGAGCACCAACGCCTAAAAAATGTAATTGGGGACCTGATTTCCAAACCATGCTATCTCCAAAATTTATGAATCAGCAAAAAAATAATTTCTTTACTGTGTACATTTATTTCTATATGAAATATGATACTAATTGGAGTAAACATTTTGTATTTTAATTAGAAACACATTTAAGATAGATATAAATGTGCACGAAAAATATGTTAACTTTTATTGTTTTTCATAAATTTCGGAGTTAGCACGGTTTGGAATTAAGGTCCACAATTTTTAACAATTTTCACTTATTTTTTCTCTCTAATGATATACGATAGGACTAAGGTAAGAAGGGACGTCTACAGATAATAGTTTTTTACCTTTACTGAAAAGTAAGCGTTAATTATGGACATATGCATGTACGCGCAAGCATTGAATTTACAATAAAACATCTTGCTGGAGATCCTCTTAAGAACTTTTCCGGTTTAATAATTTCTAAATGTGGCAACATACTTACCGGCACAAATGTTATTTAAATCTTTTAAGAAGTGTTACCACGTTTCTGCATAATCTTTTTTCTGTCCTTTTAAAAACGTCTCGACGAAATTTTCTGTAAGATTTACCCAACTTCTCAGCGAATTTCTCGTGTGGGAAACAGAGAGTGTGGCCACTGGCCTAAGTGTTTTCTAATTGTGCACCCGCGCTCCCCCTCCCCTGCCTCTTTCCATTCCGCAATTTGTTAATACGTCATGTCAACTATCACCAGTCTCAATACCTCAATGTTTACAGCTAATATAAATATCTTCATCACTCGTTGTTCCTGCCAAGTGACAATAGAATATACACATTATTTTAAAAAACAAATACAAAATATGCAGTAGTAAGAGCACTTTAGCTAAAGAACCTTATTATAGCGTAAAGAGAATATAATTATTTTACAATACAAACATTCGAGTAAAAGAGAGAAAATAATGGAAAGGCGAGAATGAAACCTTTAAAACATGAACGCTTGAATACATTAATCTCCTTTGCACCCTGCGGGATTGTTTAACCATTCCGCTTCGAGTCTACAGCATTATCGGTGGCATTCCCATCCAGGCGTTTCGCTCCAAATACTTGTTTAACATTTATCCTTTTTAATGTCATTCGTACAATAACCTCGCAGCCCTTGTTTCCGCAAGCGCTGTCGTAAAAAGTTATACTGTGTGTTTGAATCACGATTCCTTACGTTTGTTGTCAGTATCCGAGATAATAAATGCTCGTGAATTCGATTTTTAGAAAAAAAATGCAAATAATATTTACTTCACTGGAACATATTTTTTTGCAACTCTGCCTGCGTCAATTTTTCTTTGATCTGGTAAAGTCTGCTGCTGTTCTTACAACGCTGAAGTTGCAGTCTTGAAAAAAAAAACTGTCCAGTATGATGAGAACTATTTTGAACAGAACTGCTGAACAGATTTTTGATTACTGCTGTCGTTTAGGGTTCAAAAATAATTATCGCGAAAACAGTAGATAAAGGGAGCAAGGCTTTAATCTTAAAAAAAGAAACGTTGAAAAGGTTACGCGTCACAACTCCGCCGACAACGGTTAGATGTGATCGTCACAGTTAGTTTCCAGAACTGATATTTGATAGTTTGCAACAGATAGCTAATGCGGTAGACAAAATATATTTAACTTAGGCGCATATTTTTGTACTGACAGACTGTTAAAATTTTCTATTAATTCACGGGAATATTTACATAAAAGTACTGTAACTATACGGAAGTTGCTTGCGTAATTAGTTTTACGGAAGTTTGTCCGTATTGCCAGTTTACGGACTTTTGACCATAATTTGCCATAAATTCATGAAAATATGTTTATACAGTTTTAAAGCATATTTTATTGTGTTTTATTAAAAAATGCTGGTATTAATTATCACTAGGACTCCTAGAGTTAGTGTGCCTGCACACTGGTGCGAAACGAAGAGAAGATAAGACAAGCTAAGATAATATAAGTGAAGCGCTGCTTACTGGTTATTCACACTTTGCCGCGAGCAAAGTGAAGTGACTGAAGTGTTCCGAGGGGGCCACACACTTATTCAATTCTCCTCGCTTCACCTATCCTGCAGTGGGTGGCCACACATGTCGCAACATGGAACTTACCACAGCTAAAAAATTCGCACTTCTCTGCGTTTCGCGCCAGCAGGTACGCGCCTTTAAAGTTATTTATTTCTACACAGTAAAATACTTTTTTTTTCATAATGATACCTAATGCAGTTCTGTAAAAATCAGGATGTCAAAAACAAGTTGTCTCTTATAAAGTTGGTACCTTACCACTGCATGGAATTCGCTTACTGTTTATATTGTCACAGTAGTACCGTGGTTAGAGTGTCTGTCTGGAAAACATAATGTCGTTGATTCAAATCCCGGCAATTTTTATAAGTTTTCAGGTTACTGAATTATATGTCAAGATCTCGAGAAAACTTAGCAAATATGAGTAATTCGTATTTCTTGAAAATGGAGTGCCAGAAGTTTAAAGAAATTCAATTTTTTTTGTGAGTCTCACAGAAAAAAATTTTTGGTCGTCTCACAGAGGATTCCGTTATCAAGAAAAACTGAGTGTCCATTATTTTACGAAGATTTCTGAATAATTTTGTACTTTTCCGTGATTTCATGGAAATTTTTTCTAAGAGTGCAGCAGCTGAGATTACTGACGAAAGACCCTTTTCTGCTTTCTGCTGAAGCTGCTGACCAGTAAATGGTGAACTGGGATTTGGCGTCTGGGTTTGAGGTTATACTTCCAACTGAGAGCAACAATGTGCGGAAGATGAAGCAGTCTTAACAGAGGAAGACGACACAAGATGGTAGTCCATGTGTTTGAAGCACGGTCGTAGAAGAACAGGTCTGGACACTCGTCTGGAAACTTGACCCCCTTGTTGTTTGGCTGTAGTTCACCAAGTTACCGAGAATATTGTGTTTTATTGGAGCTGATGTTACGGCGGTCGGACTAAACTCCGCTCACTTCCTTTCCGCTAAGATAAACAATTTATCAAAACGTATTTTTATCAATTTATGTAATGCTTTCTTCTCTCACAAATTTAAGAAAATGCTCTAGCAATCTTTATTTACTTTATAAATTTAACAATGGAAAAAAGTGGACGGAGTTTGAGTCCGACCGCCCGGAAAACAGCGCCAAAAAGTACGGTATTCTCGGTAACTTGACGAACTACAGCCAAACAACAAGGGGGTCAAGCAAAATACATTGTTAGATAGGCGAGTGTCCAGACCTGTTCTTCTACGACCGTGGTTTGAAGTCAACAAGTCTTAAGGGCGTGGTGTACAGCAATTTTCACCGCCATGTTTTTATTTTTTATTTGTACCAGTTATGTTTTTCTTATTTTAGACACAAAATGTGACTAAATTTGGCTCTAATGAAAAAATTTTATCTCTCATAGTTTTTGCATAATGGCTTATTAAAGTCAATAGTTGAATGTTTCCGTTTTAAGGTGCACACTAAAACCAAATGAGTGACATATCAAACTAACAAAAAATGAACAGTGGATAAAGACGTCACAGGCTACAATGTCACTTACATAAAAAAAGAACAAAAATTCTTTGAATTAAAAAAAATGCTTAAATTTAAAATAAAAATTTGAAAAATTCTAAAAACTTTTAAAAATACAAAAATATTTTATTTTGTGGTGTAACATAGTTGAATTTGTAGTCTACTACATAGTTGTTCACTGTGAATATTTTTCAGTTTGGTATGTGAGTTGGTTTTAGTGTCGTCTTTAAAACGTAATATGAAAATTTTGGCTTTAATGAGCCATTTCGCAAAAACTATGTCAGATAAAAATTTTTATAAGAGAAAATTTGATCACATTTTGAGTCTAGAACAAGAAAAAATAACTGGTACAAATATAAAAACAAAAACGTGGTCACAAATTTGCGGTACAGCTCGCTTTTAATGAAGATCACTACCTGCCATCTTCGAATTCTTCAATTTTCGCTGTAAGCTCCATGCAATGAAATTTATTAAAATTTCTCGTCTGACAAGACACAGATGTTACCTTCTTAAGCCTTACCAAATTGTCACACCTTCACTACCTTTCTTAGTTTTCGACCAGTAACCTTCCATAGGAAGAAAGTAATTTTTTTTCTACAGATGGTCAAAGGTATATTACAAGCAACAGTAGTCGATCAATGCCAACTGTATACAACATAAGGAACTATTAAATCTGCCTTGTCAAAGTATAAACCATTACAGAAAATTTATAGGCCAAATGAAATGCAGATATTCCATTATTCCAAAACGGCGGTTACTGATTCCCCTTAACCTAGTTACTACTACCTATTTGTGTACACATAAACCAATTGAGACGTACACTTTCAGTTAGTATGCATGAAATCACAACATTTTCATCCATCCCATCATTAATAAATGCATCAGAATCGAAAAATAAGTCCATTTCTAAGGACATAACTGGTAGGTGCTCTTAAGTGAGGCAGACAACTGCTGCCTATAGTTAGAGACAGTGGAAAATTGCACAAATGTTCAAAAATAGTCTCCAATAAACTGTTTTATATTAATCGTGACACGTGTGAACTGTCTTGGGACAAATCACACACGCTGTGTGCCCAAGCTGTACAGTTCTAATTGGGCCTGTTGTAGAGAGAAAAAATGCTACATATAAACGGTAGCCAATGTTGATACGAAACATTCAGTGTTATACATATCACGTTGGAGCCTAGCAAACAGTCAAGTGTTCCCGCGATTTTCCAGTGTCTCTACCTATAGTGTTCCGCTTTGTTCCGATGCTGGAAAGACTGATCCTCAAATGGAACAGATAATTACTGGCCAGTCACCTCAGTTATGTTAGTAAAAAAAGGAATGTAGCCCCGATGTTTAGCTTGGAAGATAGCCAAACATAATGTGGCTTACTCGAGGCTTGTATCACTGAAAATAGCCAACGAGCGTACAAAGAGAGAGCTGACACTCAGCGCTAAAAACTGAGAACCTTGCCTATTTTCACCCTATATACCCGAAGTGGGTTCTACGTAACTGCCAACCTTAGATACATTTTTCACTCTGTCGTGCTGGCAGACATTTCAGGCGTCGTGTTATGGTATTTATTCTGAAAAGATTTAATGATCGTAACAATATTTCATAGAAAGTTCATTTTAAAAAATTTAAATTTTAATTACGTACCGTTAAGGCTTTGAACAGTTTCAGACGAATATCCACCAAAATAATTTACTCATAATTTACGGATGATATACGAAGTGAGCATGTTTTGAAAAAACGGACGGACGAGCAAGAACCGCTTAATTGCGCTATCAGCATTGAAATATATGAATTAAAAATGTATTTACACTATTTTCAAGCATAAAAAGCCATCACAATAATAAGCCGCATATCAACGTTAGTTGACCACATTTAGTTTCAACAGTGTAGAACTCAGACTTCGAAGAATTTTGGTTGGATTACGTTTTCCCTATTCCTATTCGAGTTGTGGAGGACTGAAAGTGGCCGTCATCAATGTACCGCTGTTGACGAGCGCGCTCCAGGCTGCCAACATCGCCGTCGGAATTTTTAAACTAGAAGCAAACTCCCACGGGGCGTTTGTTTGGTTCTCCGAGCTGTGTGTTGGTTATTCACGAACACGGACCACGCAGGTGTTCCCGACGAGCTACAGCGGGGGCGAGGGAAAAAAAATCATTGAATTATTGGTTGCGTGCAACAATGGCTCGCTCGGACGAGGTTGGGGCGAATACCACAAATTGATGAGCACCGCATGAGAAGGGCGAGCATCTGTGCACCAATACCTCGAGCCGGACAGTTGCAAAGTACAGTAAGGCGGTTATACAATTGAAAACTTTAGCACTGGACTACAACATTCGACTTTACGATAACTTGCAAAACATGGCTTCTTATGGGATGGTGAACATTGGTGTTGCCAAAGCTAAACTCAAGCTGTCTTGACTTTACGTTTCCGATAAACTGAAACCTAAAGACAAAGTCAAGATGGCCGTTAAAGAGAAAACAGCTGATAATGTATGCCATAATGAAAAATGTTTAAAGCATCTTTTTATTGTGCAGTTCTGGGATATCATAAACAATTTAACAGGTGTTTCTTAGATGTAGCCTACTCAGAAAATCTTGCATACAGTGTTACAGAATTATTCGTAAATGAACTGCAAGTTCCCTCAATAGGTGGTTTGCTGTCGTTTTGCCAAATCTGAAAACAAATGGCAAATATTTCAATAACTGTGTTTATTTTTGGCATGTTTACGTGATATGATGTTATGGTAATTATATAACGATAAATATCTCAATATTTCAATTAAAAAAACTGATTCATGATCGTTAGTCAACTGTCATTATTTTACGTTTGACCGACGATTCACGAATGTAGTTTAAAGTCTTCCGTGAGACCATTCTTCGTTCGTCTTAAGAAGATGGAAGATCGTACTCGTAATGATTTGTTGCAGTCTTGCTTGAACGAAATTAACACTCAAACATCTATACAGACACACTTAAGCTAACATAAAGATTGAAATTTGATACCCTAAATGTACGCTGTAAATACATTCTCGGCGAATAACACATTTAAATTTAGCAATCACATTCACACAGGCACTATTTTACGGTAGGTAGTAATTTTTCGCTTCACTGAAATCATGAGATTCCTGCTAAATAATATATGTATATAAGCGATCAGTATTTTGTTTGTTAATGACTTTAATCGGACGCAAATGTATAATTTCGGCAATCTCTTGTTTCGCGGATGTAGTAGATGAAAACCGTAATACACTATCGAAAAGTCACTTTACATTAAGTTCGAAGATATTTCTTATTCCAGAGAAAAATACAACTCGAAACAATAGCGCTTGACAACACAGGTTAATTCTACCGGGATTTAATGTAATGACGCCACATTCGTGAATCGTCGGTACCGGCCTCGGCAAAGTTCGTAGCTTCCTTACCGACATCAGACAGACAGAATTTATCCCTTGCCAAACTCGTCCATAAGATATTCGTGTATCTTCCTAACCTGTAGTAGAAATAACCTTATCCAAGTAAAGTTTTTAAGCGTAAAATAAGTCACGAGAGCAACTTTTCCATCAAATCCTTGCTATAGCAAGCTGGGTATATCCAGCTTGAGAGCTGTTAGCAGCCGAAACTGGTTACTTAGTGCGAAGATATGAAAACGGCAGACATATCTAAAGCCACCACGAAGTGAAACCTTAATACTTCGTGTTCAATATATAAAAGAAAGAATCACGACACTAATATATTAAATCATAATATGTATAAAATAACTTGTAATGTGTTTTGCGGGCGTCGCGTTTCGTGAAAATGTAACATAAAAATAAATTGTTTAGTTATTTTTAGTCCTGACATTTTAAAACTCTGAATTTCTCGCAGGCGTTTAGATTTAAGGCCATGCCCGGTAGTTTTTTTCACGTTGGTGCAAAAAACTCAAAAAGTTTTCAACCAAATGGGTTGAAAAAAATTGAGAGCGTGTGAAGTCATACTACGCACAATTATATGTAGGCTTTAAAAAAAAAAGAGTCGTTTGCCAGTAAAAAAAATATTTTGTGCCATTTTGGCTCATTTTCATGCTAAAATATGTGATACTTTGGGTGCAAGAATCTAAAAATCCATTGTGTTCATTGCAACGGAAAAATTCAGATAGAAACTTTGATGTATTAGTGACAAAACAATGTAGCGATTTTGTGATAGAGATATTAGTTCATTT